>NW_027018659.1:1679891-1798861 GCF_013076305.1 Rhopilema esculentum
AAATTAGACCTTACTTCAACAGAAAGGAACTGGCATTTTTAAAAGGCCAGTTAAGCGGAATAGTATATCGTGTGAAACTGCATTTCTAAAACTATTTCACTGTGACGAGCAGTGTAAAGTAACCATTGATCATGACGTCACAATTGGAAAAGCTTGTAATGTCAAATAAGAAACGGAGAATCAAAAGACATGGCAGCGGAAGAAGGCGAACCGCAAAAAAGGCCAACGATAGCAGCGAAAGTGAGAGGGCCAGGCCCGGCTAAGTATGGCTTGCCAGGCTTAGTCGGCTACAACAGCCACGATCCAACGAAACGGCGAAATCCTGCATTCAGTTTTGGCAAAAGGTTCATTATTAAGGTAAATCCTTCATTTTCTCGTTAAACTAGACCAATATCCTTTGGAGATTTAAAGTAAAATTTTCATTTTGGAAAAAGTCCTTAAGAAAGAGTAGAGGGCAGAGGCTTTTTTAAAGCACCGACTAGAGAAATGACTTGTCCAGCTCCAGCAAAATATCTTGTTATATTGATGAAATTTACAGTTCACCGGTCTGTCATGAAGTGCGCGATGCTGATAGCCAAAGCTGTAAACGCTTTTTGTGTATAGAACAGGACGGTTCTAAGTTGCTCGTCTTGTTTATATTAATTTTTTTAGAGAATCGTTACTTCTTCATAGGAACAAAAGCTAAACCCCTAAATGAAGTCTTAGAAAAAATCGACGATATGGCAACCAGGTTTCTTTGCATTGTGGTACTAAAAAAATTAGACGTTACATATCTCACAAACACAGTATCAGGTTTCAATATTTCAATTTTGTAAAGTTTTTAAAAAATTTCCTAGCATGACAACGGTCATGACACAACGATGACCTAACGTATAAACCTGACGTATAGACGTATATCTTGTATATCTAAAGAATTTTCGTATAAATCTTTTTCTTCCCTACAGCCAATAGAAAAATCCCCTGGACCATGCTACCGTATTCCGAATTTCCTAACAAAGACGGGTAAAGACACAGCCCCGTCATACTCTTTGTATGGAAAGCCTAAAGAGCAATCGAACTTTCTCACACCAGCTCCAGGTAAATTTATAAGACTATTCTTCTATGGTTATTCAACAAAATTTTAAAGACTGATAATATTGTCAGAAACAAAAAAGAAATAATCAATTTGGATGATAAGATAAATTTTATATGTAGATATGAAGCTCTATTTGGCAAAGAATCCACTCAATTTCGATATGGGTTCCATACCTTGTTTGGACCTCCTCTTGACTTCTACATAAGTTCGAAACATAGTTACAGCAAAAATTTAATGAAATGGTCAGATTACAAGTGGAGTATTTTCAACCATGCTAGTCGGTCAATCTATAATCATCTGATTGGCCACTTTTAAGTGACAATTTTATTTTGACCAATCACATTGCAGCTTGTAAACACGTGTGACGGCATAAAATGGAGGCTTTCAGCTCTCATCGTCGTTAACAAAGCTTCAGCCTCTTAACAGTGTGTTATGCTGTATGCCAATCAAATTCCAGTGTAAATTGGCTAAGCCTTTATCAAAACTTTCAGACAATATTTTAACTAAAAAGTTCGGCGAACTTTTCTAGGAAACTATAAACCAGAGAAGTATCCCATCCCAAACGACCGCAAAGCGCCAAGTTACTCGTTTGGTGGCCGAACAACGCACGCAAGACAAGATGACTGGCCAGCAGCAAATGCTTACACGTTGCCTAGTTTGATTGGGCCTAACTGCATTGTAAAGCCATCGGCTGCGGCACATTCCATTAGTGGGAGACCTGTGATTGGCGCATACTGGGAAGATCTACAAAAGGTGAGAAATTGAATCAAACTATTGCATGTTTTGGTCATGTTTCCATATTCCATCTGCAACTCTTCACTGTCTTTCCGCTGCAGCTTTCTGTAAATTTTTGTTACAATCAAAAGCAAATTTCAAAATGAGGATCAGACGATGACAAAGTTTACAGAAAGCTGGATCAATGAGGCACGCGATTGGCTTAATTTTGACAAATCAGTTACTCTCACGTGACTGAAACTTCCTAGTAACGAAATTAAGCCTTCCTAATAAGTTCAATTTCAAAAGCCAGGCTGTCGAGGCATCCCTTTTTAAACAGTAGAAACTCTGAGAATGCAAATAAAAATTTGGAGGTTTTGAAAATGAAATGAAGGCAGTATTGAAACTCTTTGACACTGTATCGTTTATCAATGAGATCATAAACAGTAGTGGCTGAATGGCTGAAAAACTGCGAAGAAGAATATTTAAAACAAAATAATTTAAAACAAATTATTAAAGACTTGATAAAGTTTTGGCACTTTGACAGTAGAAAGCATGTTCTTTTAATGGACTCTGGTTAAACACCATGGTGGCATAAATAATTAAAAATATCTTAAACTAAAGTAGATTATTTTCTTTCACAGACACCTGGACCAGGCACATACAGAGGATGGAACATCAAGGTGATTTTGAAAAACAATCCGGCCTACTCGATAACAGGAAGAAATTTCGATGGCCAAGAGAAGTCTTTTACTCCGGGACCTGGGGCCTACAGCCCAGAGAAGGTGACGTCACAGCAATTTTACAGTCAATAAATTTCGGAAAGAAGATAGAGATTAGAAATAAAAAACAGTGAAATCATAAAAAAGGAATTAGTCAAGTGAAAGTTTGAGCTACAGTATTAAGTTTAAGGCTTATTACTGGCCAAATTTTCTCACTTGATTAATAAAATTGATAATATGAAGAAATTTCAGAAGGGGAATACTGTTAAAAAAATTTTGAAAAATAATTTATCAGTTTTAGTTAAGTCTATGAGCCCAAGTTACATGGAATTTCAGTTATGGGTTAACAACAAATTCATAGCTCGGCCTAAGTTACATATTAATTATTGATATTTTAGCAAGTCAAAATCTCTATAATTCTTAAAAAGAACAAATTATCAAAAAGTCTGAAAAGTGATCATCAATTTTTATAATTTGAAGCAATTTAGAACTTTTCATAATTATGAAGAACACTCGCTTTGAACTCATAAAGAGCTCACTGCAATGATAAGCATCTTCAAAATATCTAAATATGGATACTATGAAGATTCTGCGAATCACAAATTCTCAACAGACGATTTTATTTCAAATTATAGCCTTGCCTTGTGCATTGAATTGAAACCGAAGGTCCTTACACATTATAGTTCAATTACAACAATTCAATTGTTGCTCTTTCCAGGTCTTGGTACATAGAAAAAGCGGACCGAAATTCTCATTTGGAATTCGACATACAGAACATATGACAACAGTAAGAGAAGGTTAAATTTGCAGAAACATTTGAATGCGTTGATGTGGTGTTTTTATCTAAAATGTGTATGACACGTCCTTAAATGTCTTTTGGCAGCTGTGTTTGAAAGAGAAGAAAAATGACTTTCGCTGCTGTGTTTACAAATTAGCTCAGTTTGATCAAATCTTGTGAAATCAATAGGAATATAAAACCATACTTATCAACGTGAATCAAAAAGATAATATTACTATACTTCAATTCGTCTTCTTACTTCTTTTTGTTCTTCTTCTTTTTCTTTTTTACAATGTCCTTAGATTCATTACTAGTCCTACCTTGTAGACTTAAAGATGCGAAAGCATTTTCAGCAGACTCTGCATCCATTTTTTCTTCAACTTTCGCTGTTTCCTTAAAAAATAAAAAATATTGATGTTAAAATTAGTCAACGGGTCAGGGAAAAACGGTTCTTGAAATTTGGCTCCGTGAAAAAGAGGCTCTGGGAAACGAGGCCCTGGGAGAAGAGGCTCCGGGAAATGTTAAATTATTATCAAAGTTGACCATTGTTGAAAACAAGGTTCATAACCCATTAAAAGAAATTATCATAGAAACAATATCTCGGAATTAAACATGTTCCAAACAAATTACATTGATTGATTGAATAAATGAATGAATGGATAAACGAGTGAATGAATGGACGAATAAATAAATTTACTGAGTACTTTAAGAACTCATTCATAAACGCCACGAAGTGTGAACTAAAAGTAAAATTCTGTCTTCATTCTTAGAATTACCTTTTGCAGTGGCAATATATCTTGGTCCGGAACATTTTTAGATGCCATATTCCTATTTCCAAAGTGATCTTTTCCTGCAGACAAAAAGATGAAAAATACTGAAATACTTTATTTATGTAGTTAATTTAAAAAGTCATCGTTTGGAGCTAGCATCTTGACAACAAAAATAGAAGAAAAGAATAACGAAGTTTGAAGTTTACATAACTAAACAAACATAAGGTATATTTTGTTTTTTCCAAAAATTGTATAACTGATCACTTAATAAACTAAATAATGTAAATTCGTATAGGTTTGAAGATGATTTTATTAAAAATAAGTTGAGGAAATCTTAGAAAAACAATGTGTGAGAGGGAAGAACCGCAGGATAGGCTGTCCGCCGGATTCTGTGAATCTTGCAATGAGTGTTGTTATGAAAGATATACAGGAACAAAGCAATACGACGACGAGAATCCAATGTCACGAAATAAAATTTTCAAAATAAATTAAATTTAAAGAATATACTAATATTTCGCCCCGGCATAAAGGGGTTCATCATTAGGAAAACAAGCCTGAGAAAATATTAAATGAAAATATTTATCGAAAAGATTGAATGAAAACAAAAAAAACTGCTGGCTTAGTGATGCAGAAAACATCTCGAACACCAGACAAAATTATTTACCAACCTGCATGAGTATCAAGAAGGTCTAGGACCCTCACGCCATCTTTTTCGCCTCCAAAAACAAAAGTATAAGGGGCGTCTGGACATGCGCACGCGAAATGCAAGCGGCCCTAAAACAAAAGGAAATAAATCAAGGATTCGAAGAAATGTCATTGGGCCTAATGCTTCCCGGAGCTTAATAATATGAACAATTTTTTCGAGGTACAGGATTTGAAAATGGCTTTGAAAAAAGCAAACATTTTACAACATATTAAAAGCGTTTCGTCTGACACTCCTCATTTTTGGAGTCGATCTACATACAAACGAAAAAGCCGCCATTGTGTAGACAGAAGGAGTTCGTTTTCTCTCTTGGACTCCATTGGTAATTTTTCTTTAGGCTCACGGCACTGATTGGTCAACTATACCGGTCTTGTGCTTGCGTTTTTCTGATTGGCCTATTTCGATCCACAACTGGGTATATATTTTTCATCGTGTTTTTTCGGACCCTGATTCTGAAGTTTTATGCTCTGAGGAGTGTCAGACAAACAAGCTTAATAATAATAATTCGAATATCTATACAGAATAAAACATTTCAGCGAATGAAGGCTGTTTTCAATGCGTGTCCTGTAACATTAAAACAGTTAAAAATTCCCTAAATTAAATTACAATTTTCAATGACAGAATTTGGAAAGTTAAAAAGCTAAACAAGTTAAAATATTTCCAAATAAAAGACTTATTTTCTTAGTAAAAATTAAATCAAAGTTTAGTTAAAGTATTCTTTGAGGCTCTTTGCATATTCAAAAGAACTTTCAATTTTTCTAATTTTTAGAGGAAGTTGATTATATATCTTTGCTCCTGGGTAGTAAAATGATTTGCGGGCATATTCGGTCCTGATTGGCGGCACTTGCAGACTGTTGTTTTCGTTTCTTGTCCCTTCACTATGATTTTATTTACGATGAAATGATCTTTGAGAATTTCGCATATCTCGTTATTAATGCATTTCCGAACAAATTTGCAGATACGAATTTTGTTTGCATTGCTTATAGTTGGGAGTCTTTTATTAATTCCAGTGCTTTTAAGTGGCCACTTCACTCGAGGTGAAGCTTAGACGAGGAAATACGGTATGTCTAAAGCAGACAACATTTCTTACCCTCTTACTATCATCAGACCCTTTCTTAACAAATTTTATCGACCACTGATGATTTTTCCAACTAAAAAAAGCTCCCAACACAGATACACAACATTCACTTAGCAGATATGGTTGAGAGGATGATTTTTTACTTTTAATCATCCAACAGCCAATTATACTTCCCCTGCCAATTACGAATATCAACATAAACTAAGTTCTTTGAACAAATTACCATTTTCATATCTTTGGACATGACAAATGCTGGCTTTCCTTCTTTATAATCCCAGACTTTTATCGTTTTATCTGGAGAAGCTGTTACCAAACAACCTGATACTTGTGCACTTAGAGCCAAACCTGAAACAGAAACAACATTATATTAATCCGAAATAATCGTGCTTCTTGTTTGACTTGATAGGCTATTGAATAAACTGCTTCTACAATTAACAGAATGCGTGGAAAGCATTCAGATGTTAGCAGAACTTCTGATCAAAAGCCTCGATATTTTATTAAATTGTATCGGATTGTATCTAATAGCATAAATTTAAACTTTCTGCAAGAAGTGTGGTGCTGTCTCTGAAAAATCTTGTTGTTGATGTTACAGCAAAACCAAAAACCCTTTTACTTCTAAAGTTAGAACATTCCTTAAGCAATACGTAATAGATAATAAGCTAACGTATCAAAAAGAAGGTTTGTATACATAATGAATATATTCAATAATTTGAAACGTCAAGTTGTGATTTTGGTTTTAGAATTAATTCAATAACTTCACTTTCATTTCAAAAATATACATTATGGTTCGTTATGTTTCCTTAATTGCTAATCAAAACAATTCTTATTAGAATTGACTCAATTCTAACAGAATGGTACATATGAACAACTTTTGATGAATTTCTAGTGTGTTTTCTAACGATCTACATTCTACAATCTTGGATACAGCCGTTAAGACAAACTCCTAAACTGATGCCAGGTATGAAGCTAGTAAAGACCAAGCTCTAGTCCCTCCCCTATTAAAGGTTTTTGTGTACATCAATTTCGGTGCATTCTGCCGTATATTCCATGATTTGTTTGATTATTTGAGCATGAGATGAGAACTTCGTCCTATCAACGTACGAAACATAAAAAAATGTTCGCGGGTTTAACTACAAGTACCAGAATGCACTGCGCCATGATGTAATTAGGGTCTATAGAGATATCAACGTTGAAATGGGGGAGGGGATGGGGTGAAAAATCTCAACATTGTCTGTCTAAGATTTTAGGCTGAAGAATCGAGTGTTCAACCAAAAAGCAAAGAGTCTCAAAACCAATAAAACGACTTTTTTGAGTGCTCTTGTTTGCGTTTTCAATAGAAATGTCATTTCATACTTTCCGTGAATAGTAATAAAATCACTGTTTGAGCAAAGACTTCGGATCTATAACTGGATCTTAACATTTTGATAATTATTGCCTGCAATAAAACTACCACAATGGCTTTGACTTCACAGGAACTAAAACTGTAATTATATCTACTGATGCCAAAGCAGTAATTGGAAATCGCCTTTCTGTATAAAACTGCTAATTAATAGGAAAGTAGTCAGTAAATCTGGTGTATTTGATCGAATCATGTGTGGAATTCAACGATAGCCCTTACTGACATGCGCACCTGTAACTGCATCATTGTGAGCACTTATCTGGAAGACTGGAGAATCGCTCCTGACGTCATTATAGTAAACAGTGCCTTGATCAGTGCTTGCCTACAAGATAAAGCAACTTATGAGAATCCGATCATCCTGGAAAAAGAGGGCCGGGAATGGGCAGCCGAGGAGAGGGTGTTGAGAGGGGCGGGCCGGAGAGGGTTGGCCGGAGAGGATTGGCCGCGGGGGGTACGCAGAGAGGGGGTTCCAGTGGAGGGTTGCCAGGGGGAGGTAGCTGGGGGAAAGGATAGGCAGAGGGAGGTGTAGCGGAGGAAGTTTTAGACAGGAAGAGGGGTAGCCAAGGGGAGATGTAGCTGGGGAAGTTTTAGACGAGTTGAGGGGTAGCCAAGAGAGAGTTAGTAAAGGTAGGAGTAGCCAAGGGAAAGGGTAGCCGGGGTAGGGGAGACGGAAGAAGGGTAGCCAAGGAGATAAGAAGCTAGGAAGGCAAATGGTGGGAACCAGAGAAAAAAGAAAGATAACCGAAGAAGTCCGAGAGAGAAAACCATAGTTGGGGAACAGGAGGTAGGAACAAGATGTATAGTTAAGCGGTCGCCAATGTCTAAATCACCCGCCTATAAAATAAGACAAGGAACAGGCGAATCCCTTTGTTCCAATGATGATACAAGGTAATTCAATAGCGTTACATAGCAGCTGAACAATGATTTCTTTTTCATCTACGTAAAATATACGTAAAAGTCTTATACACAAAAATGAAGCTGCAAACAGTACCATGAAATTAAATGGTGAAAAATGATCCCACAGAACGCGTTCGATTTCGCCATCCATCTTCCAAGATTTTGTTCGACTCTAGGGAAAAAGAGAAAATTTGATAAAATTTTCAACCTGTGCAACTGAACAGAATTCAGAAAAAATTCGATTTCCATTCACGAGAATGTACTTAAAGTAGCCTTGGCATCCACCCTTCGCAGACTACGATTTTTTTACGCAGCACTGTGGCCCTAAACTGGACAAGAGATTGAGACGGTTTGGCTAGGAATATCAAACTCACAGAAAGAGATCTTCAATTTGTTCAAATAAACAAAAAGGTATGATCTTATAATTCATTGGAAAAACTTTTATCAACCTTTACTGTAGCGAATTGGTAATTTGTTATTACAATTAAGGAATTTAAAAAAATCTAATCAAAGCGTATTGGGTATAGCCTCGAAAAAAGCATTTACCAAAGATTGATAAAAAATATATAGTCTAATCATGTTGAAAAGTAAGGCCTAGCTAAACCTGTCTTTCAATGGAAGTAACTTTTCATCTATCTTAATGAATCTTTATGACAATAAATCGCAACCCTACACCAAAATATAATCGGTACAAAATTTAAAACCAAAACGATAGATAGAATCAAAATAATTTGTTCCAAAAAAACGTATAAAGAATTTTATAAGGTAAGAAAAATGTGAAAACTGTAACTTAACAAACAAATATAGATTTTGATGAAGGCATCCAGCAACTAACATTTCGAATATGCGAAATATAATGATAAATAGAGTAGTTTAAAGCCAATAGAATGTTTAGCTTTTAACTGAGTTTATGAAATACTAAAAAACCCTTACCTCGGGATTCCGGCAATCTAAAACATGTGCAGTGCTAAAAATCAATTAAAGAATCGAAATTATAAATTAAGTCGATGAGAGATCATAAGTTACAAAAAAGAAACAGGAAAATGAATTGGTCGTTTCCATCTTTCGGCTAGACAAGACAGGTTAACACATCATAATAATTGGAGGCAAAATTTCAGTCCAATGATTCAGTGAGGGCTTTTTGATAACTTTCATTTGATAACGCTGATAAACAATTAAATAGGTTCTTTATATAGGATTAGAACCCATTCATAATTCTATTGAAAGGATCGAGTCTGCCTGGCTAAATATTTTCAATAGGCTTTCCAATAAAGGGCACTTAAGCTTGGAAATCTACAAAAACCAACTTTTCTTTTAGCATGGCTCCTTCCTTGTCACAAACGGGACAAAAATTCATAGTACAGCCCTTTTGTATTTATCAGGTTTGAGTAGAATACAGGAAAAATAGCAGTAACAACAAAACGACGACGAATGATCGTAAAGGAACATTACTTTATGATACCATGGAGTAAAATAATAATTCGACCCGGAATACAGAGCTTCCCAAGAAAAATGTCTTCCTCGGAAGCTGGTCTTGAGATTGCAAATTAAACGAATAATAAAGAAATATTCGAGGATACTAATGAAGTAGACAATAAAATAGTTTGCAAGAAAGCACGTTACTTGTCAAATGATCCAGTGAGAAGAGATTGTGCTTCGTAAGGGTGCCATTGTAAACACTGAACCTAAACATTTAAAGTGAGGTTTTCAAATAAAGTAACATACTTTAATTATGAATGTATTCTATGTACAAACTGTACGACATAAAAAGAATTTGTGGCTACTTAAAATATTTGCTTGAATAACCATGTTTCTTATTAAATTAATTCAAACTGTGGCTATAGATGACAGAATATGATTCAATTCTTTTCAACTTTATACATGATCGCAATTTAAAGGAATAATATGGTATCCTCCCCCCTTTTTCATTTCCCCCGTTTCGATCAAGTTTACATAAGACCAGATTGACATGGATACGGTTCCATTAAGATTCGATCCCGTTTGAATGGGGTCTTACATGAGACTTCAAATCTTCGATATTCGGATAACGAATACAAAAAAGGAATTGAATCTCCACTGAAAAGTTTGTAAAGTCAGACGTCTTTTTGCAAAGTAACCTGACAAATTATTACAATTTGTTTGCCTCCTTAGTAAACGGATCAATACTTTCAGAGCCAGAGGAACCTAGCAATAAATGATGAAAGTAATAAAAATGGCATACTTTAACAAATCAGAAAACATTTCATTGTCCTGCTCATTCATAAAATGTTTTGTTTGTCTCAGAAAAGATGGAAACGGTTAGAGAGAGGGATGCAGTCCCCTTATGTAGGGTCGTGCATAAGATCAATAAAAGAAGATTGCTTTATCACTTGCAGCGTAAAACTAACCTTATTTTTATGATGTGCCAAGGAATGTACACATTTGCATTGCGCCATATCCCAGAGTTTCACAGTGAAGTCTGCAGATCCACTTGCCAACACATTTCTGATTACAAACAAAATTATCAACTTAGTCATAATGGAGAGAATTGTTTATAATTATATCAGGCTCAGCCTTCTGCTAGTTATGAGAAATTCAAAATGGTACGAAATACCGGAAATATTGCACATCCAACTAACGTTTTTCGTCTGACGTTTTTCGCATTGTCTTCACTTCTAGTGCTGTGAGGAGTGTCGGCTGAGAAGTATGTTTCAGAAATACGAGCTAATATTACGCTATTTCGTACTAGTTTGAAAAATATAAGAGTCTGCTTACAATTTTTTTAAGTAGAGATTGAGAAAGTAGAGCTGATTGAGCAGTCAGCTTGTCAATAGTTGCGAGATAAAATAACCAGTGCTCCAATGACAAGAGAAATGGTGATATGTGAGAGGTAAAACCAACATGCGTATCCATTGTGAACTCCAATTTTGATTCCCAAAGTTTGTATCATTCTGTCCCTTTCGAGGTTTTTACCTCTGGATCATTACCTTTGGAACTTTCACTTGATAGTTTTCCCTATAATTTTCGCTATTCCTTACACAATCAAGGTTAGGCCCATCATATCTTGACAGTTAGATATCGCTACTTCGCTACGTTGTCATTAATCCGCTAGAAAAAGCATGATAATATCGAAGATCAACTCTTCGTAAAGGGAAACCGGGTTGATCTTTTCATAAGATATATAATTCTTACTCAATTGTTACGTAGCTTACTGACGTCATAAAATTACCCACCGTGCATTACGGTTCCAAGAGAGCCCTAACACGGCATCCTGGTGTCCATCATTAGCTGTCGTTGCCGCAGCCTTCTTCTTTTTCTTTTTACTCTTTCTTGGCTTTTTGCCCAAAGTATAAACAGATTCTACTGTGTCGACCACATCAAGATCCCATATCTCGATATGAGGATCCATTGTTCCAACGGCCACAAAGTTACCTACAAAGAAAATATTTTTAGCAGGACAACTAAATTTCTAACTCTGTAAATACATCGATAACGAAAACCCTCAAATTAGCCGCCCGCGGACTATTGATTCAAGTACTTTTTAGATGGGACTAATTCATGAGGGGCTTATTTGAGTGGTCAGTTAATCTAGAACTTATCATAGCTCGTTTTGTAGCTTTTTCTCGATTTTCAAGTAAATTTCAAATACAGTTTCACGTAATAACTCTTTCTAAGATATCCGATGAAAAAATAAACCAAAGCAGGAAAATATTTTAGTTCAAAACTTTGATATATTTGAGAGTGGGGGCTTAATAGACAGGGGGCTTATACGAGGGGGAGGGGCCAATTCGAGGATTTAAGGCATTACTTCAGAGAATCTTCCATCATATGTTTAAAAATTCATCATCTATTCATCAAAATAATATTACCATCAGAAAACACCAATCTGAAGCCTTCCATTTGCAATATTTTTTAGCTCTTATTCACGTCGCACTTGTTTTTAATTCGTCACAAGTAGAATGTCGTGTTTTACAATTCAAATAAAAATTACAAGAGATAGAAAAAAGGACATTTTGGACTCAGCAAAAAAACTTGAAGGTTTTCGGGAAAGCCACTTATTTTCAGACTCTATAATAGAGAGGAAAACTTTAAGGTATAAATGAAAATGCTAGCCTGTCCTGTGATAATGCTAGCCACTGGTCATGATTTCAATATGTTAGTTTAATAGCTATTATTTTCAGATCACCATATTTCATAGAAGCATACCTGACTGATTTTCTGAAGTAGGGTCATAACTCATCCACTCAACAGCTAAGGGAACTGATTCCAACAAAATATCATGATGGACATAAAGACTGCCTTCTTCGTCGTTATAAACTAGAATAAAAGATTATACGTCTAAGCTGTGAAACTCGAGAATCTAACACAAAAAATATCATCAAGATAATAAAATATTTTATTACAGAATTCAGTTTTAATTTTCAATAGCATAGCACACTAAAGTTAACATTTTTAGCCAGAATAGAATTTATATGAAAGGAATTATGCAAATTTTAAAGAAATCAGAACATATACAAAATATCATATTCCTATTTCATATAATATAATCAGATAGAATCAAAATATAATTGCGAATATACCATAAATCTCCAAATTGCAATATTCTTCTTCCATTTTGCCAATGGCAATGAGATTATCATTTGGTTTGATAAGAAAATCATCCCTGTCTTCATCCTCCTTAATTTTAGAAAGAACAAAACTGTTGAGCTCACTCTTGGAATAAAATGTTGGAATTAAAATTAGACAACAAAAAATTGAATGTCGAACCACAAAATGCAATCTGTATAAATTGTTGATATTGATATGAAGTTTTGAAAGATATATAAACAGAGATCATGAGAATTCATTTTCATTCCCATTTAAAAAAAACGATTTAAATTATCCAATTGAGTATTAAAATGGATAAAAGAACAGTTTTGTTTTGGGGGTTTTGAAAAAGTAAAGTATCTTCCAAGACATTTGACTACTCATCATGCTTTCAGGGTGATGTGATTCCCAGTCATGTCCTTGTTTATAAGCCTGACTTTTGTGGTTAAAGACATTTCCTGCTACATACGATTAAGTGTGCTTATGCAACCTTGTTCAAAATAACACCCACACAATTCCACAGACTCAATTATTCAACAAAATCTATTGAATTACACTTACAATATTTTTCATGGTAATGTAAGGGTCATCTTCATTTGAAGCAAAGTATGTTAGTCCTGCCATGCCAGCACCTGTCATCATTTCTCCATCATCTAAAATATGATTTTTCCATGTGTCACTCTTAAGTTATAACAACATAGAATCTTTATGAAAAGGTGCAGTAACTCAAAACCACACTAAAATTATATGGCAATTGTCATGGTGACATGTGACGTTCCATGTTAAAAAAAATCTATTCCATGTAAAAAAATATAGTCATTACTCTTATCCCCGAACTTTCTGCCCTCTTATCCTTTTATCCCCCCCCCCTTACCCAACATAGAGATGCAGTATCACATCTAATTGCAACACAATGAGTTAGACTTCAGCAACAGACACATCAAAACACTTAATGCTACAAATTTTGGTATATTTCTAAAAAGCTTTCAGCGAGTTCTATATATCAGGCCTGGCCGTTTGTATTTTTATAGGCAAGCTGTGAATGGCTCCCCTCATTTGCTGAGGCGAGCTAAATCAGTAACACATAGAATGTACTTTAAAGACAATCGACAGATGACTTAATAAGCCCCTTTAGTATCTGCCGGTTGCCTTAATGTAATAGCCTTAGTCAGGAGTATGCTGTTTTACTTCTTTCCATTTTTATTTGCTTTAACCGTGACTTAGGCACCCCCTTTACTTGAACATAGATGGAAAACTCTACGCTAAAATACCCAGTTTTGGATAGAAATAGGCCAATCAGAAAACGCGCGCACATGACTGTTGAGGTTGTCCAATCAGTGCCGCTTTCGTATTGAAAATGTTACCAACGGAGTCCTAAGGTGAAAACGAACTCACTTATGTCTACACAGAAGCGGTCGGTCATGTTTATATAGTAGATAGATTCACAAACTGCTAGATGGAATGATGATCAGGCTTTGCCAATAATGCCAAACATGTTGCCGTTATAGTTTTCACCCAATCTGGGTTTTTCAGTAAATGCCGCTGGATAGTGGAATTCCATGTTTTGGTTGTCGTTTTTAATCTGCAAGACAGAGTACCTTGTTCTCTTTGAGGCATAGTTTTGTTTCTATTGCTGGAAGGGACCTGCTGTCTCTTATTATATCCCAAATCTACAATTCCTACCAATTTCTTCGACTTTCCTTCCAAAAATATTCCTGTTTTCTTAAGATTGAAAGGTTCTAATCGCTACAAATGTAATCGCTACTTTTTCCAATTTCGCCCAACAAGCAAAAAGTTAATTGCAAAAAATGCAATGACGGGAGAAATCGCTGTTACAAAAATAAACCAATTAACCCTTGTGCGTTTTCATAATTCTCTGAATAGGAAATTTTAGGGGAGCGATTCTTCCTTCATGTTCTGTTTAGGAGAGCAATTCATAGCTCGCCTCAGGTTGCGAGGGGAGCGTGGAGGCGAGCGCGAGCTATCGCTCGCCTCAAACGGCCAGGCCTGATATATACAATATTCTTCAAAAATATTTTAAAATGAATAAGGCATTCTTAACACACCCCATTTAAAATGAAATGATAATGTGAAAAAACAAAAATTGTGCAATTGAAAAAAAGCAAATTTCTGAATGCGAAATTAGATTCATATTTGTTATAAGCACAATAAGCTAAGTTTCAAAGCATATCTACCACAGTTAAAATATAATGCATTTATTACCTAAGCTTATAATGACAATTAGTTGATTTAATTGAACCCAAATTCTGGCAAAATTTTAGTTGTAATGTTCAAAGGTACTGCTTCCATTTATGAAAATAACACTGAATGAAGCCAATATTGTCTGATTCCTGTTTCATCCAAAATATTCCCCATATTCATATTATGATAAAACTGATAAAGTTGCTGTTATGGACAAAATTTTCAGATTTTCCATTCATGTTTTAGAGCCAACATCAAGATAAAAATTTGAATTTTAGATAACTTTCAGAAGGGAGCTTGGCATATAAAGCATCAGGATTAATTCACATGTTACCCTTTTAGTCAAATCATTACTGTATAAGTAAAGTGATTGTTCAGGTACATTTTTGGAACAGAATTCAGCCAGATAACATCACTGCAATGACATTAATTAGAACCAGAGGCCCAAGAATCTAATAAATGGTTAGCAGCTTTAATCACCTTCTTCATCGTAATTTTCGAGATCGTACTCATCAATTGCATCATCTTCCTCATCATTTATGATTGTGTTTTTTATTCCTTCTTCTTCACTTGTTCCTTTTAATTTCTCTTCATCATCTCTAAGAAATAAATTCAGTAGCATGACATGGGAATTCGGGCTGTGAAAAGATTTAATAAAAATCTGTGTGTTGGTAGACATACCAAAACCCCTACATCAGATTTTCCAGATTACCATAAAAACATCAAAAACATAAAATCGTTTTGTTTCAGGATAAACTGTATATGATATGTTATGTTCAATAAACACAAATAAACTCTTGGATTTATATACAGAAAAGCAGATAGGGTTTAATTTCACTTATTGATGTTGCGACTTTGCAGCATGAAAGATTCTGGCATAAATTGACAAGGGGATCTTCAAATTCTTCTTTATGTAGAGAACAAGCTATCATGAGAACATAACAAGCTTCTAGGATTTGGTTGGCTATTTATGGAAACCTTCTTCTTTACCCTCGCTGTACTGTATTTCTGTTTGCTTTGATTGTGAATCATACATTAAATGATACATTTGTATGAAACTGCAAGCCAGAGCCAAGTCTGCGGCTGAAACTGCCATCACTTAAACATCAAGGAGGTTTTGCTGCTTATAAGCAAAAGTAAATATTTCACTATTTGGCACTTCTGATGAGACCTCATGTGTGTCAGACGCTCTTTAATGAAAATGCAGTGCAGAAAATTGGTTTTCTTTGGGTTCCAGCAGAACATGCACTACACAGTTTATCAGAGTACATTTGAACTGGAATGAGCATCAAGTGGCTAAGCAAATGATAAATTTGTGAATTAATTAAAAGAATAAAAATTAACAAAATTTGTGATTGCAAGTCAGCCAAACCATTCTGACTAAAATTACTCCATACATACACACTGTAATGCCTCAAACAAGCCCCTCCTCAAAAAAGATACCCCCTCAAATAAGCACCCACCCTAGAGGTGAAATTATTGAATAAGCACCCCCCTCGAATAAGTGCCCAACCCTCGAATAAGCGGCCATCTTTCAACTCTCGATTTAGTGCCCATTTCTGAAGGTTGAAAGATGGGCGCTTATTCAAGTTTTCAACGAAAACATAATTGGAAGGCAATTCAGCAAGAAAGATAAATGAACAACACCATTTGCACCCAAATCTATTTCTTAAATAAAGGCCTCCTCGATTAAGCACCTCCCTTGAATAAACACCAACCCTGGAGCCTCAAAAATTAAAGAAGTGTGCAGGCACTTATTCAAGGCATTACGGTACAGCGCATTTGTTAAAAGTGTATGGCTATGATTGTTATGAGCTATGATGTCCTCATGACTGGGTTTTTAACTTTTCTGTCTGGGTTTTAAACATAAATATGTTAATCAGAAAGAAGTTTATACTAACTTTACTCTTTGTTTTGTTTCATTCATGAGCTCTTCAACATCTTCTTTAGATAGCTCTATCTAAAGTGAAAATTGACAACAACAAATCACATTCTATTGTGCTATCAAAACTAAAGGCCTCTAAAAGTGCATCTTCTTTTAAATCTCAAAGTGTATCAAATTCTTTAAAAATAAATGACACAATTTCTGTTATATATAGAACTTGTCGTCTTTGTAATTTCATTTAGAAAAACAACTTGAAAATGATGATGAGATGAGAGGACAACTTCTGTTTGGACGTGTTTAACCAACATACATCATGATAAACAAAATTGTCTTGTGTGTTGAAAGCAACTTTCCCAGCATGGATCAGGTTTGAAAAGTATGGTAAAATTATGCCAGAAAGTCTTTAAAAGTAAATGCACGCAGATTGCTGTGATCTCCAAATTTTGGCGAAAAGGGACATATTCATACCAAATCAGAGCCTAAATGACTTTTTGAACGAATAAATGACGAGATAAGTTCTTTTAATTTATCAACATTACCCAAACGAATCACAGCAAGCACTGTATAGTAACATTAAATACCTTATCTGGTGTCTCTTTTGCGATACCTTTTTTCACCCAGGCAGCACAAGTCAACATTTTCTATGTTTTTACGTGCAACCACAGAACCAACATGGAGGAAAATCAACACATGTGTCTAGGCCATACAGCCTCGTTATCGGGTGCAAGCACGGTAAGGGGGCCTTTCCGGAAAGAAGGGGGCTGTTACTTTGAAAGAAAACGTTGTATTTGGCTTACTGCCTCGTCCTTTAAATGAAGCATCGTTGAGATATTTTTTAATGAAGCACAACTTATTTGGCAATCAAAGGCAAATTTATAGTGCGAAATTGAATTGCTACTCTACTCCTAAGTCCTTCAAATGTCCCTTACTGAACTTTTGCTGCTTGTGTGGGTAATACCCAACACCTTTGCAAGAAAACTCCCCTAACCTTTGCAATTGCAGAGACAGAAAATTTCTGAAGCTAAGCATTGTACGTTAACGCAGTACCAGATGCTGTTATTATGCTAACCCTTTCCAAGTCTCTTTGCGAAATTCACTAACACTTTCCCCCAACTCATCCTTTCTCTCCAGATCTTTGAAACTTTGGAACTTTCCTCCATCTCCCTGCCTCCCAGACACCTATCACCTATCTTTATTCAAAACTAAAATCAAGTACTATGATCTTATCACCTGTCTCCTTCCTAACACCCCACCCCTTTCTTTCCTCTGTTACGGCTTAGCTATTGGCTCCTGGCCCTCTCCCTAACATCATCGATCATAATGCTACTAGAAAAATCAGCATCAATGCTATTATATTTCATCCAACTGTGGGTGAAATCTTTACAATAGTCCGAGGCATAGCCTGTTTCCCAAGACGACTGGCTACCATTGAATAAATGAATTGAGTATAATATATGCTTTCTTCTCTATAAAGTCAACAATAATATCCAACCACCTTACTCGGAATAGCCTCTGAGCTGAGCCTAAGCAGACATCAACACTGAGTAGTTTTAAACATTCTATTTAGTGGATATTTGTTTTTTTATTTCTATTATAACTCTTGAATATAATTTGATGTAAATATTATGCTGCTATAAATAGGGTTTCATAATTACGGTTTTTAAAGTATTATTAATTGTAATTGTTATTTTTAGTTAGGACCCCTTGTGAATCAACTTTGCTGAAGGGCAACTCTAGAAATGAAAGATGAAAATATGAAATACTTGTACGAAATTTTTGTTAAACAGCTTAATTTCACCAACACCGAACAAGAGCTGCTGTAAATTATAAGTTTTTCAAAATTAGAAATTTGACATACTTGCGTAAAATCGTTGAGCTAAGGTCTGGAATTCGTTACCAAGTCCCATTAACTTCAAAACTTTTGAAAACTTTAAAAAAATACAAACTGCAAAGCCTACTTCATATACAAAATTTAACCAGACGCTTGTGCTAAACATAAGTGATCTTTTAGCATTATAATTTCTTTCTGTAAATATCCTTGTTAGTTATTAGGATCTCAATTTTAGTTTAGTTTATTGTATTTTACTCTTTAGACCAGGCTGAAAGCAAGTTGTCAAGCTTAGCCCTGGTTTTCACTTACAAAATTTCATTCATTTATACAGACTCTCCAGTAGCCGAGGGAGTGTCACAATCGCATGTTTTCATAACAAACCAAAATATGACGTCACTATTGCGCCTCCGCCCTGCTGATAACATAACGTGTGTCCTGCCATTGGTCCAGCTGACAACTGCATACTGCTATGACAAATTTCGGTGTAGGAATGCCGAGATAGTTTGATATGAACCACGGAAATAACTCAGATTGTAGTAGACAAGGACAAGCAGCAGCCCGCGGTAATGATGATGGAAGTTCAGACGAAGAACTCGCCCAGTTCCACAGAGGCGTTGCTGAGGCTGCTGGAGTAGTGGTAAGGGCCTAAAATTTTTGCAACTGTCAGTTTGTTGTTTTTCACCTCAGGTTTTCCCGTCCGTGTTTCCGTCCAATAGCAGTCTAGCGCCCGTCCTTACTTAAAAGAATTTTCAATAAAAAGATTAATTTCAAAAGACTTTAAACGTAGTCCGTGTGATTTTCGAATTAATTCGTAGCGTGTTTTGTACAAATGTTTAGAAATCAATCCAGTGCAGAGCGTTAATCATGAAGTCTCTGCTTTCTTTCGCAAAAAAGGCAAGCACAGAACCAGTTCAAGCAGTAGCAGAGGTAACAGCTACATCAAGAGAGGAGAGGCTTGCTCGTAAACTGAAAACCATAGACTCAGTCACATCACCAAGATCAAGTATTGATGTTTCTGACAACGATGGCCCAAGAGAGCCCAGAAGAAGTCCCACCAGAGAAGGAATGCCAATAAAAGAAAACAATGCGCCAAGGAATTTTTCTCAGAGCACTTCATCTGCTTTCGCTCCAGCAACATACAGAGTTACTCCAAGAATGTCATCATCTGTTATTTCAAGTAGATATGGTTCATCTATGTCACTACCAGACAGGGTGACACTTGTAGTTGATGAAACTAGATTTGTCACAGATCCACAGTTATTCCTCAAAATGCCTGATACCATGCTTGGAAGGTACGCTTGCACAGTTTATTTTCAATATGGAGCTTCACAACTTATTAGCCATCCAAATATATTTTTATTACATAAAAATTAGAAAAGTAATTCAGAATCTATATCTACATCGTCTGTTTCATAGCTATATCTTCTCTTTCAACCTTTTTCAAAGTTTTAATCTAATCCAATGTCTTTTATATGCTGGGGCATCATTTCTAACTTTTGTGTCAAAGGGTGTGATCCCAGAAGTGGAGGTGGCTACAAATGATCACTGCCTCTAACAACTCAATTTTTTCTCAACTTTAACCTATTAAATCTATATAAGATGGTCTTGGCTTTTAAATTACAAGTGCCATTAAGGCCAAAACCCTTTAATTTGTCAAAATGTGGTATTCGACAAAAGCTATGTCATACTCATTCCTAATATGTTTGTATCAACTTTTAAAAGACTCAGATCAGATGTGTTTTGACTCCTTAGTGTAATTACCCTCTGCTAAAACCATCTTGGCATTACCCAACGTGGTGTTGCCTATGATAGGATTATAAGAACTTTTATCACACCTTGGAAAAAGGATTACCATCAGAAACATAGTAGGCTTTGTTTTCACTCTTTAAGACACTAGTATCCTAGAGTTTGTGGGTTTCCAATGCATTTGATGTTATCTCTTTGCAGAATGTTCACTTCACATTCAGACTATATGAAGGCAAATGAAAAAGGGGAGTTTGAAGTTGCCAAAGGTTTATCATCTGCTGTATTCAAAATTATCATGGTAAGTCATATTCAACAGAATATCTTTAGTCTAGAGAATGCAACAGATGCAGAACCCAGCCCACATATGTAAAGGTAAAGTTTACTGATGGTGAAATAAAGTGTGAAGCTTGCAATTGCAACCATCCTTTCTTTTTATTAATCACATTAGCTGGGAGCACTGCCTTTACAGAATCCAGCCCTCCCTATGTGATACAATGGTAAAACAGTAATTTGAAGATCGCATTAAAAAGCAGAAACATTCCATACTGAAGCATTTTAGTCTGACACTCTACAGAGTATAAACGTCTGAAAATGACAGAAAGTAAGCAGAAAATTAAAACAGTAATGTTCATATGAGGCAATGATGTTTTAAAAAAAGAGCTCTTTCATCTTGAATGGATCTTTGGAAAAAAAGAGATCCTGCCAGTGCTTGAGATTCTATGGACCTAAAAAGGGGGACAAAGAAAAAGTTTTTCTAAACCATGCACCAAAAAGAATTCTAGGCACAATTTGTTATGTTCCTAAAACCATATAGCTATAAATAATAAAGAACCAAATTACAGAAAGTTAATCAAGTAGGTTTTTCAAAAATTTTCTATGTCAAATCAAATTGCTTTTGAGCTGTTTCTCATGGCTTGTGGTCTTTTTTGACTCATAATCATGAAATTATTCTGTTCAAATACACAACATGATTAAGTATTGTGGCTTTACAAGAATTTCAGTTTTATAATATGAAGGTTTCTTTGTTTTAGAAACCCTCAACTTATTACTGTAAGCAGATCCAGCTTATTACATAACTTTCTTAATATTATTATTTTCAATTAATTATTCAAGGCTTTCATACAAAAGAGTTTTGAAATTTAAATAAAATTGAAGAAGGCCACATTAAAGAACCAAAATAATTTCTCAAAGAATTCCTTTTTGTGTTCATTGGGCTATTTATTTTGTTCATCAGTTTTGTTTGTTGTTTTTTAGGCAGTTTACTGTTGATTTTTCTATGTTTTTGTCCTTGTCATCTTGCAAATGCTCCTGTATTTTAACAAAAGTTTCATTTTGTAGATTTATGTAATCTCTGAGATTTATATCCTTCCTTTTTTCCAGGAATTTTATAAAAAGGGAACAATGACTTGCACACCAAATGTGACAATACCTGAACTGAGAGAAGCATGCGATTACTTGCTGATACCATTTGATGCTGGCATAATAAAATGCCAAAATTTATGTAAGCACTTGTTTTTTATATTTCAAAACAATTTCAGTTAAAGCTTTTCTCATTAAAAGTTTATCAAGCCTTTAGTTTAATACACCACACAGATGTGCAACATGCACTTTCACAAGCTTCTTTGTCAGTATCTCAGAGATGCCCTGCCACAAAGCCCGGTAAAGTTAGTCCAGGTTTGGCAATGAGTGAGTTTAACTAATCTTCTATGATGCAAGCTGTTAGACATCTTGGTTCCATCAACAAACTTTGTTACTACTTGCATTTAGTTGTTTAGCCCTAGACTAAAATACTGTTACTGTAGACTCAAGTTATTGCCACACCAAAGGCTCCTTACGAAGCTTTTAATGTTTGTAGGGCTTACTTGAATAGTTATATAGGCTTGGTTGTATGTTTCTTTTACTGGATCAAAGGAGAAGAGAAAAAAATTTTATTCATAATTTTAAAGAAATATTACAATTCAGTCTTAATTTGATTTATAAAGTTCTAGTTGTTGATTCATTGCTGGTTTGCTTCATTGTTTTCAAATGCCATTTCCATTTTCTTTAATGTTCATCAATAATCAAATTAATTTCAAGGACCACCCTTCATGGCTCTGTCGTGTTGTGTTTTAAGCCCTAAAGGGCTGAGTTGTGCATGTGTTGGAGTGTAGAACATGATGGTTCTAAGGTGCAAATCTAAATTTCATGCAATCATCAGTCAACAGTTTCCTAATTACTTCATTAATTTCATTCTTGGAATTGTATTTAAAATACAACTCATAGATCTGTTTAACTGTAAATTCTCTTTATAATGATTGTCTGTTTTCCAAAGGCGATCTTCTGCATGAAATCTCAAATGAAGGTGCAAGGGAGCAATTCAAGTATCAGTTTCTTGAACAACATATTCTACCTGTCATGATTTCTTGTGCAAAGGTATGATTCCTTGATTGATGTTTTGTAGTCAGGGTATGAGACATTCAATCAAGGAATTTCATTGCCTATGTGTCCTCATATGTGAAAGACATGCCCTTAGTCTGGTATTAAATGGCCAGCATTGTTGCCAGAATATACGATGGCCCCCCTCTTTAGTGTCTGTCTGCTCACAACACGTAATCCTCAATTTGAACATATCCAAAGACAGGGATGCTTGCATTAGGGGTCACTGGGAGCATTAACCACATCTCAAGACATTGGTAGAGGAATTGTGTGTGGTCCATAATGGCAGAAATGAGAAATATGGCTCCATTCTCATTTATAACAACATTTGTTAATAAATTTTTCATCACCTGCATCTGCAAATAACTCATAACCCTATTTCAAGATTTTCACAAGCAATTATCTGTATACACACATCTTTCATTATAATTTTATTTTAGTATATCCCTGCTATTCCCCCTCGATAGACCTACATTTCAATAACCAATATAACAGTATAAACATATAGATATAAATACACACAAACCGGTCATAAGCTTGGGTTTCTGATTGGCCTATTTCGATTCGTACTTAATTTTTTCGATAACTGAATAGTTATCGAAAATATTCTTACTTTTTCTTACTCTGAAGAGTTTCAGGTGAAATGCTATTTTTCCCTATTTTTATAATTCATTTGAAAGAATACGAAAATTGACAATGAAAGAAAATTTTAATTGAAAATGGTTCAAATAGGTAAAGACTAAATATTTCTAGATGAAGCTTAATTAATAGCTCGTTCGTTAGCTAGCCTTAGTAGCTTTTTATACACGTCGTCTAAAAATGGAAGAAGAATTTTTTTGTGTCGAATATTTGATCGAAGTCTTTCACGTATTGAAATGTTTTCTGGCTTAGTATGTCATTTGTAGCGACAAAACGCATGGGTTATTCACCTGCAGTAACGTACCTCAACGTTAAGCTAAACCCATGTTTTTATTTATCAAGCGAGGAAACAGAGAGTGTCATTTGGTTGTCCTTCAAGACGACGACACAGTTCAATGGGATGAAGATTATCCACCAAACATGGGGGAGGAATTTGTTGAAAGTAAGTACGCCAAGTTTGTTGTTAATTTTTATCTTGATTTTTGGGTCATGATATTAGATTTAAAACCAGATCCTTCGACAAAGCATCGAGGTCATTCTATATGAAGCACAGATTATCAAGATATCAAACGAGGACAGAATTGTCCAAGGATATAATAAATAACGCTGGGGACTTACCCCTTGGCTCAGAATAAAGCAGTTGACTAATCTGCACGATGTCAGGGTAGGGTACACGTGCGTTGTTTCCGGCATGCAGATTGCAGTTTGTAATTCTTATTACAAAGATTTTGCCGACGGTGGAAAGTCATCAACTATCTAACCCAGAGTTGATTTCAACGTCTACTTATTTGCCTTTCGCTTCCCTCGGTCAGAGATGTGATCCCCCACTATTGAGCCCAAGTTTGACTCAGGAATTTAAGTCCACCATGATTTAGCTGGCTTTTAATAAGCCAAAAAAGTACGATAACGCATTTTGGATGTTTAATGGCTAAAAGCAGCCCATTAGAAGATATAATTTTCTAATTTTGTCTCATTTTAGTCATTCATAGTACCCCGTTGCTGCGCTTTTTCAAATACTTTGAGAACAGGGACGTTGCGAAGGAGGTACTCAAAGACCGTGGACTAAAAAAGGTCAAACTCGGTATTGAAGGTGAGTAGAAAAGTTGTGGTAAGGCATCCAATTAATAGCTGTAAATCGAGTTAGGTTTGTTTTTCTCTTTATCATAATAATTTCATACCAGTTGTCATTTTATTTCACGGGAGCAAAATCACTTGCAACCATCATTAATCATGATTGAATGATAATAATAATCATCATCGAAAACCATTAGCATCATTGCCGATCACTGTCTATAATATATTAAACATATTCTCGTTCTTTTTCCTGGACTGTGTTCCACGCTATGATTGTAAGCGTTCTTACCGGAACGAAGGGTGTACGTGTATATTATGTTTCCTGTATTTCGTTCTCCTGTTCTTGTATTATTAAGTTTTATGGCCATCGGGTAGATATCCACCATTGTACCCCAGCTCCCTCCTCCCCGTGGCACTGCTGGTGTAATTTTGTAATTTTTCTTTTGATTTCTTATGAGAAGAAGAAAAATCATTATTATTATTATGATCATCATTATCATTCGTCAACTTGATCCTAATTCTCGTCATTTTTTGCTTTTTAGGGTACCCGACACATATGGAAAAGCTGAAATTTAAACCCAATGGCGGAAAGCCAGAAGGTATGAGAGAATTATTTCTACACTTCTTTTGGCCCAATGCACTACCAATTCATTCAATTCTGAAATTAACTTTAATTCACGAATCAGTTGTGCTGATATCTCTGCTTTTGGATTTGATTCAATTAATCACTAGGTTGAAGATGAAAACATACTTTGCTAGCGGTTTTGGGATAAAAAGGAGAGGCTTTATTGACCTTAAAAATATGTGATCTTCCAGTTATTTGACTCCCAACATTATCTTTGAATAATCCCATTTGAGGTCATATTTGATGACTTGACCATAAAAATATGTAGCTTTTGCAGACTGGATAATTCTTTGTATCATGAAACAAGTTTAGTTTCGCTACAAAGGCCGCTGAAATTTAAAATAAGGTGGTTTCCAAGAAAGAATTGAGAGCTTTTCCAGGCTACTGCGTCTAATGTCAAAGATGTTGCCTTCCATATGCCCCTTTCCTGTAGCATTCTTCTTGTATTTATGATCCGGATTTTAGCCAATTTTTCTGCTTTTTACCAACCAACAAATGAGATGCGAGTCGGATCTTCTTGCTAATCGCTTCTTTTAGACATCGATAAATGTCCGATGCTGTTTCGGTTTTTGCTGTGCTATGTGTCCGGTTGGACTCATACGTGCTCTAGGGTCCTTTGTTGAAGTTTCGCTTTTTTTGGGGGGGGGGGGGGGTTGGAGCAAGTGCATTAAATATTCCGGGGTTTTTCCTTGGTCGTTTATAGATCGCTTAATTGTATTTTAGTTACTTTTAATCTTCGTTTAAGTTAATTAATGGTTGGTTTTAATCAGCTTTGCAGCTATCATCGTGCTAACCTTGAATGAGTAATTTATTATTACAAGTCTTATTCCCTTCCATTGCTTATACTAAAATATCAAATTTGGGAGGTTAATTTTCTGAGTCATAAAGAGGGGCCTATCCCCCAATAATTCCGTTATTCGGGGGAGGCTAAAAAGGAAGGAGTATATATTCAGGCTTTGTTGAAATTTGAGGCATTCCTACAACTAGGCCTATCTGGCAATCCAGCTCAATACTAGAACAAAGTTAAAGGTTATAAGAATTCAAGATCTGTTACAAAGGTTGTTTGTAAGACTGAATTTTACTGTCCCTTCAAGCATGTTCCTTCAGCATGAAATAAAGAATAGATACATTTATACAGATCAATATTTTTGTACACCGTTTGTCTCCAGTGATATATAATTACATACAACGACCGTTTGTGCATATGTCTTGGGAGAAAGAAGAAAGCAAGAGTCGACATGTCGATTTTCAGTGCGTCAAGCCCAAGCATTCATCTGGACATCGTGGCATGGTTGATGATCTGGATGCCCCCATTGAAAATGGCTTTCAAGCACCCCCTGCTCAACATGGGGGACCTTCAGATCCCCCAAATGATGTGTGGAGGGAAGAAGTACAATGATCCTAAAGGTATTTGGCCTAGATTTAAAATTATCCGTATTTTTGGATTTCTTTCTATCCATATTTGTTTCTATTCTTCGAAATTTTCCTATTAAGAAAGTAATTTTTAGTCCTTTGTATATCCAAGCTCCGAACGACTTATAATAAGAAATAATCTATTTTGATAAGCAACTTCATCATATCATCATATATTTTCTATAAGCCGCCAATTTTCTTATTTCTTGCTACAGCTCTGAAAATGTGTGAGGATGGCCAGCAATACTTAAGACATAATAAATTAGATTGAAATGATATCGTATAAACAAAGTAATAATCCGACACAGCCTGATGAATCAATGAAATTTACAATACAAGTTTCCCAGTAACTCTACGTACAAAATGCTTTACAATATTACAAGGACCATACCACGGAGTGCAATATGCTATGACCACCCGTGGCATTACGAAAAAGTTGAAAACTGAAATTTACATTTTAAAACGGTTGCCATATTTTTTAAAAATCCTTATGAAACTCGTTGCTCACATTCTTAAGAAGATACTATGTAGCGAACTCCGGAATCTTTTTACAGGTGTTTTTAACTATCGTTGACTTATTAACTCTTGCATTCTCAATACGTCTCTTCATTTCTTTCCTAGCTGCAGTAGTTCGCTCACCGTTGCAATGAAACAGCCGGGAACGTTAATCTCCAACATAATCACGTTTGACCAGCTGTATGGAAAGAAAACGTTCTGTTGGATTTTCTGGTCAGGAAAATCAGTTACCAAGTTACCATCTCTTGTTACATTTGAACGACATAGTTAGGTCATCTTAGCAAATTGGCTTAAACTCTCGCATCATGTGGTTCAGTTATTTATACTCTGAGGCCTTATATGCGACAGGTACATTGTGAGCAGCCATGTTTGTATATAGGGCTTCATCTCCTAGCAACAGCAGATAAGGGTGCCCTGTTGATAGAGCTTCGTTTGGAGGCTTTGCCTGGAAGAGAGATTACACCTACAATCTGATCTCAAGTTGTTTATTAAATTTGCTGCAATGTATCTTGAATGGACACGCTAGAATTATTTTGTTCTAGGGGTTAAATTAAATTGAATTTCTAAATAATTTTAGATGTAAATTCCTTTACAATCAATGAAATATATTATTTACATGAATTCAGGTGTCAATTTTTGTCTCATCCTGAGACCTTTCCTAAGCAACTCACTGTAATCGACCTATGAACCCACTGTAGCTGCGCAAGCAAAATCGCTGCGGCACCACAGGGAATCCTAAAGTCCATTTTTTATTCAAAGCAATTTCTGTGAGAAAGGTTATTTGCTTGTTTAATACCCTCGTATTATCACGATGTAATATCCATATACGTAGAACCCCAAGTTTATATCAGAAATGATTTCAGTCTGTTAAGGTCGCTTGCTATGTAGACTCTGGTTGTAGTCACACCAAATGTTGCTTGAAAACTTGTGACTGTAAGCGGAGCTAAATATAACAGTTTTGCATATTTCGGCCTAAATTTTATGTGACTGTAACCAGTAGTGTGACTTTACGCGGAGTGACTGTAAACTGAGTTGACTGTATGGCGAAAACGCTACGTATATGAAAACTAGGGATGCAGGCAGGCATCATTAATGTTTCCTTAGCGTTAGCCTCAAAACTTTCCTTCGCTTATACAAGATGATGTATACCATCAGTTACCATCGTGTCAAAATTCCTTTAAATGAAGAATGTCCAAAACCAGCTAATTTTAGTTTCATTTGAAAAAGTGAATCATTTGTGCCATGGAAATATTTAAAAGAGCGTGACACATTAGTAAACCCGCAAAAGTATGATTTACTATGAAACCGAATCTCTCATCCAATGGAATCCCCCAATATTTTTTAATCTGTTATTGGGTACCATCAAAGGCCCCGAAAAATATAAAGAAACAATTTTGTCTATACACAGGAATTTTTTTGAGACAGAGAATGCTAAACGTTGAAAAGAGACTGTTGGGAAAGCATCGGTTGCTAGAACAAAGTGTAAATGTAGATTTCTTAAAACAGGGACGTCGATGGATTGAGACAACAAAATATAGAAAAAGTATTTCGTTCTGTGTCGAGATGTTAGTGGACATGGCGGTAGGGGCAAATGCAACAGCAAGGGTATTTCATCACTATGTGACTTGACAATAAAAGGCGAAAGAGAAAAATTCGCTCAGAATGAAAGAAACAAAGTTATGTCATTAATGTTTTTACGTCACTGCTCTCTTTTCAATACCTCTGTTACAAATCTCATTTTAAGAGGAGAGGATATCTTGCACCATTTTTCCCTTGCACACAGAGACGAGGAAAGACTCTTAGTTTTGAGTTGACTCTGATAGATTAAGTAGCTTACACAGGTAGCCATAGCTTATAATTTAAAGAAATTGAAACCATAATGTTTGACGCACAATATTCTGGGCAAGAGTTTTCTTGACAGCGTACTGTTCTAGTGATACCTTTACTGGTCACATTACTGATCAGTCAGTTATGGTCACATTAGGAAGGAGAGTGTCGAAGCATATCCTCTCCCAGTGCAATGGGCTGGAGACTTCATTAGTGAGAAGTCAGTATAAATTGTTATTCGCCTATCATCATTTTGCTGATTGATACAACTTCTCTTCTTCGTATTTTTTCCGCCCAGTCATCGTATGTTCTTTCTCATCTTGTTCTACCTCTTCTTGTCTTTCTCCTTTTTTGTTTTTTCAACCTGTTATTTCTTATCCATCTTCTTTTTTCCGCCTATCATCTTTTTCTTCTCCATCTTCTCGTCCATCCTTGTTTGTTTTATTTTTCTTGGTCATCTTTGTTTTCACACTTGTCATTTGCTTCTCTTTCTTCACATTTTTTTCCTCTCCATTTTTTTCTTTTTTATATCTTTCCTTCATTCTTTATTCTTTCTTTTAATCACTTCATGTTTTTTGGTCTTCTTAGCTTTGCCTTGTCCCCAGCCTTTTCAGGGGTCAGCTGCCCTGGTCATCCCCCCCCCACCCCTGTCATAGTCTCTTTGTATCATCTCTTTCTTCTCAGCCACTTTTTTCTTTAGATCTTGCTGCTTAAAGTCTACCAATTATGATTTAGATTATCCTGTCCCTTCGGTGTACGCCACTGGCACCGCACAACCAGAGACATTTTCCATACGTACGATCATAAAAGTTCTCTTAATACTTTTCTGATAAAAATCGCCCAACACATGACAACCTGCAAATCTTTGGCACTTTTACGATTGCTGAACATTTTCTAATTACTATGCATGCTAAAACATGTGGTGATAGGGACCTTAGCATAGAGGTGCATAAGCATACATAAAGCTGCCTTGGGGCCTAAGCAAAAATCCTGCCAGCAAGCGGAACTTCCCCAACACATGGTTGCGTCACCGGGGATCACCCTGATGACAGCCAATTCCTTGAAGTTTTTAAGTGGTGCATACGGAGATTATGCCAAAAAACTGGAAAGCGATCCAAGGAATTAAGACTGGATTTTTTCCATGGCACGAGTTCTTGCCGCCTTTAATAAGGATATTAATTGGGTCAGCTTTTTGGATGCACGCAGTCACATAGCTGCGGTCGCCCCCTTTGCAAGATTTGTTTAAATGTTCGCCCCCTTTGCAAGATTTGTTTAAATGTTCTGTGGAAAATCTAGTCTTTGATGGGAAATTTTCTCGTTCCACTAGAGCCAATCTTGGATGAAAAGAAACAATCTTATTCTATTTTTGCCGTATTTTGCCATCTGAATTTCGTTCAAGTCAATTCAAAATTGTTACCTATATCACAGCAACATTTCTCGAAAGGATACATTCGTCTTTGTAACTCCTATGTTCATATGAACACACCCTAAACATGGTTTTGACTGTGTTTTGCCCCCCCCACACCTAATCTGAAGGTGCGCTAGTGGTTGTGTTGCACCCATTCCGTGACACAGTGATGATGGAAAGTTGTGTGCTATAGGCCAAACAATCGCATAAGTAGATGAACGCTCAAAATATCCGTAGAAAAACAACCATTTAAGGACTGATAGCAGCCGCTTCGTTGTTTGGGTGAATTGACGTCCTCATCTGTCAATAGCTTCTTTGCTTTCCGATTTCTCCATTTACTATCATCTCAAAGTGGCTGCTTAAACTAAGAACCTAGTAACTCCTCTCTTACGAATGTCCTCGTGCGGATCTGCACTTCAGCCATCTCATTTAAACATTTGAACGAGACAAAAAACAAAATGTGGTTGAATGTTGATGGTTGAATGTTGAAGGATTTTTATTGCTTTATCGGTGATAGGTTGGATATCCAATTAGAAGCATCCTCTTATAACTCAATAAAGAAAGGAGTTGGCGGGATGGGATAAAAAATCGTTATATTACTTCCCTTTCTCCTTATTCATTGATTCTCTATATAATTAAACTAGTTGAAGCTTTAATAATAATGTTTTACCTATATACCCTGTCACCCGATAAAGATTATGACTACCTCGTATGCGGAAAGTTGAATGAGACAGTTGTATTCACATAACTCGTACATAACATGTTTTCAACCGATAGGAAAATTGTCAAATTCCTTCCGTGAATTTATGGCTGGGTTAATATTGCGCTTTGATTGATACACTCAAGAAAGCAAATGTAATTTTGATTTACATTAAAATAGAACCAGGAATTAAGTCTGCTTTCAAATTTACATAATCGGAGAATGATATTACGTAGTCATGAACAAACTAGGTCGAACATATATGTCATATTTCTCGAGGATCTTAAATCATTTACTGTAAAATTGCATTACTGTAATAATAGATTTATAGATAAATCTCGTGTTGAGTTGTTTTCAGAAAGGAAATTTCCTTTGAGAAGAAGTGTGACTTCAATTATGATTGTAATGTTTCTTTACACTAATATTTGCCGGAGCTGAATAAACATTATTAAAGGGAGAACAGTGACAGCAAACCTTTCATGTCTCAATGCAGTTTTGTGGATCTGCTTTTGTAATTTAGGCCATTTCACTTCCCTGTTTACTTAAAGCCAACAAAACCTTTATAAACAGAACAAGTCTATCTTTAAGAATTTTTCATAGAGATATTATCAATGGTATACTTACATTGATCGTTATTTATATTATCAATGGTCTTTACAAAGCTTTTTATGTCCAAACCTCTATATATGCAAAATTAATCGATTCGCAATGTTCAAATGTTTCAATCTATGTAACCTTATAACCTTTTAAGGGGTAAGGATCTGACAGCTGCACATTTTCAAAAGAGGGACAAGGGGCAGTATCTTCCTTATTGAGGTGAGGGCAAGGGGCGATATCTTTATGATTGAGCAAGTTCTAGTGTTTTTTAAAGGAAGTAGCAGTACAAGTGGAATCTCCTGTTTCATACTTTTTGTATTCTAAAGATGTCCTCCTTCATTATAGGGTGTTATTTTCTCCTGCTTCGTCAAAGATTTTTGAATAAACATTTGCTTTTTAGTGAGCATCAACCAAGCAGGGGTGCTGCGGAAGGGAGTGGGGGCTCAGCCCCCTTGTTCAATTCAGATTTCAGAGAGCTCAGTCCCATCCACCTTAACATGCCAGTATATGTTTGGTTGGGCGAATTCCTTGTTGGGCAATGTGAAATAACCCTTTATTATGCTATTGATTTTCCACGTTTGAGCAATTTTAATCAAACTTATTGTTTGAAAAGTTTGTGAATAGTTTGAATGACTTCTTATGCACATATAATTTGTTACCATTGGTGTGGTCTTGCCCCTCTTCCTTACCTTGTAAGTTGGCACCCCTGCAATCAAGACCCTGATTTCACAATAACTGGGGCATTGCCTTTAATGTAACGACCTTTGGAAAGGAGTACTGGGAGTGCAAGCGCGTACAATAGCTTGCAAGATGTTGGAGCATTTGATCTTTTGACCATACAAAGTATTCATGAAAAGGCGGTAAAGCCAGATAAAGCAACCACAAAGATGTACGAACAGTGGTTGGAATAACCAACTTTTTGTTGAAGTTACCGATCACTTATCTTTATTCAATTTCCCTTAGCCGATCGAAGTCATAGCACCTCTAGAAGCATGACAAACAAGCCAAGATTAACATGTGCTTGATCAAATACTAACTTTCAATTGTTGCCACGAGCGACTGATTATTGAAACGTAGTTTCTGGTTCTCGTGTTTTCATTCACTCGGTGTTTGACTGTGTGCTGGAAGTGAAAGCAAGAAGAAGTCACAAATTTGTTGCCGTGGCCAAAACTAGCAAAAGCTTTCTGGATATCAGTGGGGTAGGTATAAAGAGACCCTTTATATAGGCATATATACCTTGATATAATCAAACAGGAACTATTAGAATGATTTATAATTCTAAGAAAAGACATGCACTTTGATACCATTAGTCTTCTCCGATTAAGGTTCATTGATTGTATTTTTTTATCAATTGATCATTGCAAACCAGTCCAGGTTTCATTACAAGTAAAAGTTTTCGTTAACAGCAACAATATCCAGCGTCAAGTTCAATCCAAGCCATGTTGGAAAGGGGCGTTTTAATGTCTCGATCGTGAAGTGAACAAAAAGGAACAAAAAGTTCAAGAGTTTGTTGTCCCTACAACTGATATCCCTTATTCCATTTCCTAGGACAATATAATTAAAAATAGGGCATCTTTGGTTGGCAGCCTGTTTTAGAGGAATTCCGTGGGTAAACTGGGATTTTCAAAGATTTGTAGAATAACATCCTGTGTAGCACTGTCAAGACCTATAAGGGACCCTGAGACGTTTATACTAAGATCATTTGCCGAACTGCAAGTATGTGTCCGTTTTCTTGCTGACCTAATAGCTAAATAGAAATTTTGGTACAAAATCGTTTGTCCTTTGTTTTGAGAAGTCTGTTACTGTGAGTGATCTGTAATTGATCCACTTTTCTGTTTTTTTATGAAAGGTTCAGCTTCATTTATTTCTTTCTCATTTCTGTGCAATTGATAATCACTTCATTTTCATGCAAATTTTTACTAGTTCGACCATCAGATTTGCTCGCCTTAACGTCCTTTGAGCTGGTGCCATGTTCAGGTCCGTTATTTTCAAATTCCACTCTACATACATACAAAGCACAACAAGCAATTATCAGAGCTTTTAAAAAATTTCAGATTTAAGGATGGTAAATATATTCACACTGGTAGGGAGTTACTGAAGGAGAGAACAAAACTTACTGAAAAATTTTGACAATTTTGAAAATCACCAATGTTGTTTCTTTGTTTCAAAATAGGTCATTGCTCCTTTCTCATGAGAAATTATGGTTTCCTATCCTCAAGTTCATGAACATGACAATATAACGTCATGACAGATTTTCAACTTTGTCTTGCCCAGTGCATATACAAATTTTTTGGAGCACTTTATCCCAATAATTCTTTAGACCATAAACTAGCATTTTGCTGTTGAATCGCGTTGTTAAAAAATTAGAAAAAAATCGGTCTGTATAATTACCGTGAAAGGGTTGCCTTTAAGCTTTTTTTCTCGTGTTAATGGGGAGCCTTTTCTCGGAGATGTTGGAAGTTATATGAAGGAAAAAAGCATAGAAGCAAGCGTACCTTAAATTGGACATAGTTGCTTTTTAAATAACACTGTAGCTTGTTTGCCTTTTCCTAGATTTATACAAGCAATGCCTGGCACTCCCAAAATGTTTCCAGTACAGTCTTCAAGATACACGAAATCTAGTGAAATGCAAATTCTTTAAACGATATATCAACCTAGCAGAAAGAGCTGGGTATTTTTCTCCAATTCTCTCTTAATTAAGCAAAGGATGGAACAACATAGAGAATATACCCAAGATTAATAGCTAGCATTGTATAGGGTCATGTGCCAAAATATATGTCAAACACAAAAGTATTGTCTTTTAAGCCCCTATTGTTGTTAAAATACCCATTCTGCTTCTAACCCAACCTCAAATTTGTTTTCAGTTGTACAAACGTAAAAGACGTCTGACGTTAATCCAAATTTGCAGGTCGAAAAGATTACTTATATAAATATATGCTTAACAAAGTTTGGCAGGCATACCGAGATTAAACTTCGAGAAGATCGAATTCATGGAAAAAATACTCTCTGTTTGATTATTGGCAACGTCAGATGTTTTTGTGGTTATTACGATTCATGGCTGGTTATCTGAGAATCATTATACCGTAAATCCTTGAATTGGCCCCCCCCCCCTCGAAAAAGCCCCCCTCGAATAAGCCCCCACCCTAGAACTACATCTTGTCAATAAGCCCCCCCTCGAATAAGCCCCTACTGCTACCGTAAATTCTCGAATTGGACCCCTCCATTTGAGGATTTTTGCCATCTGAGGTTGCCTTAGGCGTTTTATTGAATTACCACAACAAATTCATATTTTTGGTAGTATTTAATTCAATGCTCATAAAGAAATTTCTACTAAAATGAACGAGGTCTTTGAATAATGTCTTCTTATTGTCTACAATAACTTTATAAGCCCCCCCCTTGTATAAGCCTCCCCCTCGAATAAGCCCTTATCCAAAAACACCAAAAATAAATAAACCACCAGGGGGCTAATTTGAGGATTTACGGTAATCATTATCAATCAAACCTATAATTGATAGTAGCAAATGATGCAGATTTGCGCCATGATTCACGTGATTATAATTATGATCATAATAATAACTATGATATTGATAGGTGATCACCATCACTGACCAAGGCTGTGAAAATTTACAATAAATCTTTCGGTGTTCTGGTTTGCAATCAAAATCACGATTAAGATGATTGCCACGATCATGATTATCGCTGACAACGGTCTGTGACAATCGTTTTACAAGGAACCTTGGCTGACTGTTTTGATTGACATTATCGTAATGATCATAATCATATAGTCATAATGGATTCTGGTTATTTTGTCGAAAGCTATAATCATTTTCAAAATTATCTGGAGCTCTAAGCCAAGCGTTTTGTTTTTGTATTTTTCGATTTTTTTCCCGAATGCTTCTATTTCCGCACCCCCTTTCCCCAAAAACAATGTTGATAACTTTGAAGAATATTGTAGAAATCGCAGTAAAAGGTTTACTTCCTAATCCCCTACGTCGTTTGTAGTAAACCAACATTGTTCAAAGGAGGGAAGGGGAATGGCTGAATTTGCCCTTAAAAACTGACGTTAGTGACTTTGGCAGGAATTGTATGACACATTGAAAATGATACCTCTTTTTAAACAGCTCCCCCCCCCAATCAGCGAAGAACTTAACCTACAATTCGTTTTTAACTGTTTCAAACTTCCAATTGGAAACAGTTTTTCTTTTTTTTGCAAATCAAGCTGGTGTTTGATGATTCGACTGCCAGATTATCCTAATTCGTATGAAAAATCATTATTTCTATTTTGGACAGCGTTTGATAACTCGAATTTTTGATAATTCGTAAAACTTTTCTATCCCCTGAAAGCTCTCATCGACGAGCTACATTTCAACTGTCTGCTACCGTGTTTTTTTTATGTGATCACAATTGGCAATCATGATTAGTGATTGACACAAGCTGTAATCTCTCCAATTCCATTCCAACTATATATAAAATTTGAACAAGTTATAACCTTGTTTGAGCAAACTATCGATGCTGCTTCTGTTCGAAACGCAAACATCCAAATTCTAATTGCATAAACCCGCGCGAAACGTAAAATAAGGTTTGTTTTCCTCCTTTGATTTAAGATCCCAATAAGCATTTCAATCGCAGTTCACTTGAATGTTATATTTATTCAGCGTGAATAACGCATAAAGACGGTAAAGAGCAAAGACCTCACAGTACACAAAACCACTCAATAATTCCGTTTGAACTACTTATTGCGTTTTTTCATCCCAGTTAGCTAGGTTAAGCAGAAAATACTTTAGCCAACGATAAAATCTAATCTCCATGACAAATTTGATGCAGGCAGCAATCTCAAAGTCGCAATCAATGGTGGTACAATGGGAGGGGGGACTGTGGGACACAAACTTTTTACATTCGAGGGTCATGTGCTCGCGTTTCTGATTGACCTATCTGGATCGACAAATGGGTACATTCTTTTCCTTTCTTTGAGTTTTCGATCAATTTTCTGATATTTTATGTTCTGAAGAGTACCAGTAGAAATGCTTTAGTTTTTCTTAAATTGTTTACTTATTTAAAAGCCGTTTTGAAGATAAATGGTTTGAGATAAGACACACTACCTTTAATTGTAATCCACACAAATTTCTTTTCGTTATGTTTTCAAACTCTTTTTGGTACAATATAAATTTTTTTATTCCTATCTGCTAGGCTTTAATTGCTAGATTAATGTCAATTACATAGTTCATTATTGAAAATAAATAAATCCTTTAAGAACTGCTTTAAGCATCCATTTAATGTAGAATTTCGTTTCTTACTAGAATCTTGCAAAATGCCTTCGTTGAAATGTGTTTTTATTTCATCTCTACACTATATTATAATTTGTTTTCCCTGCCACCCATTGCTAACCCGACAAAGCATATATCAAGATGACTTTTAAAGCAAGGCCTGGATATCTTTCTTAATTCGCTGTTTGCTTTCTATCAACATTGAAAGTCTTGCTTTGAGATCGCTGTCTCCATGGAAGTTCCCTGTGAGGCTTTGTCGATGCAAGACATTTTTCTTCCTTTTTGGGGAGACCTTTTCCTCAGTTTTGAGACACCATAATTTACAAAAGATGCTTTGTTATGCAATGCTCTATTTTCTTTGCGTATAATTCTATCAATAGCCACCAGATTTTCACTCGTTTGTTTTCAAAACTTCAGGAAAGCGGAGTGGTTGGTTTATTGAAAAACTGAGCGAAGTGCTTGAAAGCTGACATTTGCTGGTGGACTAGAAAACAGAGCAGTAAATGCAAAGCCATTGGAAGAACGATCGAGGATAAAGGTAATGTTACAATAAGATAAATTTTACGGATTTTCTGTTCGATTGTTGAGTAGTAATTTAACTAAATATGTTACAAACTGGAGAGTAAAGAAGATTACACTCCTTATTTTCAGTCAGTCTTTTAAAAATAGAAATTTTACCACTAGTTTTGATGCAGGTTTTTGTAAAATGTGTTCTTTACGAAAGCACCCCTGAACATCAGCTATACATTAATTTTTACTTTTCACTCATATTTTGAAGCGGTTATGTATTAAAATCTTTGACCAACTTCCCATAACAACCGACCCTAAGGGATGCTTTTAGCTTGCCAATAAAATGTCTAGGGAGCATTAACTATTGCTCCTTGGGGAAGCGGTGTCTTGGAAATAAGATAAACCCTTAGAAGTCAGGTTAATCCCGTTGAGGTTTATGGTTTATCCTTTGGATGTTTTCACTTTAGAATGCCAAACTGTAAGGTGTATGCCAAATCCTTTGGGAATTTTTCCAGAGGCATTTTCCTTTAAGACTTAAATACCATGCCAGTTCATTCCTAGAAATGTGTAGAATGAAATTCTCTTTAAATCTCTTAAATCTCTTATTAGATTCTATAAATCTCTTGAAAATTTACGATTATAGCTTAGAAGTCTAAAATAAACAATCAATGATTTTATTCTTGAAAAGAATCAAAGTTTGTCATGGCTATTTTGGTAATGCTTGCCTTTGGTAACCTTTCTTGGCCCTTTCTTGACAATGCTAGGGGGCAAGCTGCTTTTCGGTTTATGTACCTAGGAGGTCTACTACACGTTTAAGAATTTGGTGCCTGAAGAATTTGAGTGAAGCACGGAAAAGCGATAACATAGAATACTAGGGTATTTTTCCTCCAATCCGACACCCCTCAGAGTATAAACGTCGGTTAATGACTAAAGATAAGCAGGAACTCATATCCGTGTGCGTATCGAAAGTACGAAAGAGGAAGAGTTGGGCGTTTCGTCCGTCCTTTATAGAAAAGCTTATAAGAGTTTTGAATGAGAAACACTCGATCTTAGACTTTGAAGCAAAATATCAAAATATCAAAATATTAGGCCAGTTTCACGACTCTTCTCTGTGCAATCGACTAAATCTTTCTGATAAGTTTTGCAGTCTTTTAACTAATATCACACTTTTTTAACAGAGACAACTCTTGGCGTGGATGTCGTTCTGTTCCGAGAAACTGGCAAAAATGATTTTATGACAAGCAAGAGTAGACGTTTAATGACAAAATGAAAGCAGAAGCGAGGAAATCAGAGAGGCCATCGCTCTTATCGAAACGCGTGTTAAGAACGAATAAGATAAATGGAAACGAGGCCGTTAAACTACAAGACAAGTTAAGAGAAATAGCCGGGAGGCAGAGGCAAAAGGACAAAACCCTTGAAGAAGAAGTACTTTCGATCAAAAATAATTTAAGTCAAGTTAGAAACGTGAAGGAGAAAATGGAAATAAGTCCTGTCCGTCGAAAATTTCTAATGGAGCATGGAGTGAAGCTGCAAGTTCGAGATGTGTACATGGAGGACTTCATAACAGCCGTTGATAATGTTTTACAAAAACCAGATAAAGTTGTATTTTTATCGAATAATGGTGACGATAAGACTGCAAGTTCTGAGTTTAGCTCGTGTGTCTCGATCCCCGAATTAGCTGGAGGTAGAGATATTGCTACTCCGAGTCCAAAATCAGTTTCATACAGCGAGGATAATTTCCCATTGCATTTGCCTATTCACATGCTTAGAAAGAAAACAAAATGCAGAGGGTCTAACGATTTGTCTTTGTCAGTTGAGTCTATCGTTGATGATGAAGATACAACTGGAAAAGAATCTACAGCTGGAAGATCGTCACGTGCAAGTTCATTTAGGCAAAGTAGGCCCGTGAGTGGAAAGTCTCAGTCAAACTTCCAATTTAGGGTGATAACGCCACCCTTGAAAGGGAGACAGATCATTGATGTTTACAAAGACTTAGAGGAAGAAGAAAAACTTGTTCGAAAGCTGCTCGAAAAGAAGAAGTTTCATGATCGCGTAAAGCGAGAAGAAGAGATGAAGAAAAAGTCGGGCAGCAAAGGGAAGAAAAGAGCAGAGACTGAAAAAGAAAAGAGTGCACATGGGAATTTAGTTACAAAGACAATTGGTAAAGGTGATAAAACAACACAAGGTGGAGAATATTGCGAGGTTGAAATTGAATCTAGGGATAGCGATGCCATTTTGTTTGAGAATGAAAAAGACAGAGATGTGAGTTATGCATCAGTTAGGTCATCGTCAAAAAATAACGTTATGAAACAAACAGAAAGCTTTTTAGATGTAGATGTCGAATTTGAGAAGCTAATGCAAAAGTCGTTGCGATTAAAATTAGAGAGAAAGCAAAGGTCCGGTTCTGAAAGTACACAAAATGATGTTTCCTTAAGCGAGAAGCCTAAAGGAACAAACACCAGCAGTTTAGGCCATGCCATGAACTATTCAAAGCCTGGTACTACCAAAGAAACTAAAACTATAGAGAATTCGAGAGGCGAGGCAAAGCATCTTAGGCTGAATCTACCAAGTCGTGTAGATAGTTTAGAGTTTACAGCAAGAGAGAAGAACAAAATAGGCCCGTCATTTGATGTTGAAAAATGGAATGAACTTGCACGCAAAATACGGGGAGAGTTGAAAGAAACGAAAAGAGTAGACACTGCAAATAGAGCAGCGTCATCAAAAGCTAGAATTTCCAGAATAAGTCATCCAACTGCAGTTGATATGGACGAAGACATAATTTACGATGCTAGGCCGGACAAATCAGTGGCAAAGGGATATGCAACAATGCAGATGACTGTTGGGAAAAGGAGTGTATCTGTTTGTATCCCTCGGTTTAAGAACGAGGCAATTTGTAAAGAGCAGACCACAAGCCGGGCCAGTGCTAAATCTGAGATGAACGTTGAACATGCGAGGGAAATGAAACATTCAACCAGGGGGAGGGCAACATCTGTAGACTAGCAGACTAATTTGAAATTTAGTGAGATTTTTCAATTTTAATTAAAAAAAATAATCGTAGTTAACAATATTCATTTGAGCCATGAGTTCTTCAAAAGTGACCTCGCGAAATGAATGGATCTATCAAACCCTGAATGTTTCGCAATTTCCTGCTCAGACTAGACATTATTTTTTTGCTTGAAGGCAGACAGATCTCACATGTCACTGTTTGGTCATACAGTGTCTAGTGACAAAGACGTGAAAATGAACTTTTAGAATACGAGAATGCCAGGCCACAGACCATGGTCAGTTGAGAGGGTTTCTTTTTCTAGCCATGTTGCAAGCACTAGACTCAATCTTTATAAGAAACTCGCTACAGGAAACAAGTAGTGGACAATTAGGAAAAATGAATAAATTAAGTTTTAAGTGCGCGAAGCAGGAAAGAATAGGTTTTTGTAAAACAATTGAGTTTTGAACAGGCCCGGATCTACGAATTTTCATGAAAATCCATCAATATAATTGGTGGTTTGGCATAACGCCTTAGACACAGAGAATAAAAACGCACTTATCTCAGAGTTCAACATTAGAACGTTAGCAAATCTCTTGGCAACAGTGTCACGAACCTTTGAACACAATAGAAACATTGACGAGTCTAACTGTTCGCAGCTGCAAAAATGAAAACCTTCCCCAACCGGTTTCTGTTGAGAAATTTTCTAGCATTGAAAACTTGATATAGGACTCCCAATGTTAGAATTAATGACATCTTAAGAAAAAACGAGTATTGAAACTTCTAGAAGCAAACTAGAGGACACAACGTCAGTATTTGTTTTTTAATATAAGTGTAACCAAATTTGATATAAGTATAAGTGCCAAAACTCGAGCCAAGACTCATCACATTTCAGGGTTCACGCAAAAGGGAGGCCTGGGGACATGTCACCCCCCGCATTTTTGTCAATTTAGAGCTTTTAATTGGGTTTTCAAAGATAAAGACCCAAGAACCAAAATCAACAGTTAAAACAGCGTTAGAAAATAGCCTGCCCGAAACGGGCTGGAGTGGAGGGGGCGCTAGGGTAAATAAGAAGAATCTCTTTACTTCGTCAATTGCGACATTTTCTGTAACATCAGCGTGGCATTGAGAAAACTTCTGATTTAGATCAGACTTGCTGTGTGAATATTTATATCCGTTTGATTCTACAGTAAATGTAGTTAAATAAGATTGGCTAAATAAGTAATAAATAAGTTAAATAAGATTAATATGAAAGTTAAATAATTAAAGGCTGGTGAAAAAGATTGTAGCATAATACATTCAAAGTATTAATACGTTTTTAAACATAAATGAAAGAGCTCTTCAAGGACGCAAAAATTAATTCAAAAACAGTTCTAAAAAAAATATTGCTAATTTTCCCTGTGCGCTCAGCACGTACCCCTATTCAAAGAATCTATATCCAAGATTTTATCAGATAATTGATGTGCGTAAGGAATGATTTTCATTATTTGCATCCGTTGGGGTAGCTGAAAAGCTACAAGACTTTGAGCTAGGCAAAGTCATAAAGACAATATGGAATCGTATACAGACTCACGGAGCCCAATGAAATGATTGGACCATTTGTTGTTGTTGCTGTTTTGTGTATACTAACAAAAGAGTGAAATTTTTTTATCAGTAAACTCTAGTTCCTTTATACTTAAATTGTCAGATCTTAGTTGTCTCAGAAACCAAGGCTGTCGCTCAGGGACCGCGGAAGCGTGGGGCAATAATTTCCACATTGTACTTAGTATCATATGAAAATCACCCTGCTCTTGGTTTTTAGCATGTTTTGCCCAACAAAAATGCTTTAGCCCCCTCAATCTGCAATATTCTCCGCGGCCCTTGCTATCACTCCAATTGTTCTTGAGGGGTTTGGAGCTCGTGCCCCTAAAGAATTATAATGAACAAAAAACGCTTTTGCTCCCATTTCTCTCAAATAATGTTCTTTTCCTCCATACCTTGGTCTAAGTTACTTTAGGGGTCATACCGAATGCAGTAACATGAGGGCATCAAATTCTGCTCCCCATATGACGTCATAAATTCCAACAAGGGGAAACATTGAATTAAAATCCTAGAGGGCGTCAAAGTTTTTAGAAATAGGTAATAAAAAATTTTTTTTCTCACGGCGAGCGAAATTCTAATTAAAAATTTCTGGACATAACTCGAGTTCCAAATCATTTTTAGGTCCAGACAGAGTCGTGGGAAAAGTTGTGGATGCATTTATCGTCGGTTTAAATGTCGATTGTTAGGGACAATGTCCGTGCAGCGGTTTCGAGCCTTCCTTTTTTAATGGAATAATTTTCTGTGACGCCGCGTTTCCAACGACAGGAAATTGCACAAGGGCATCATCACACAAGAATTTTAGGCTGGAAGTGTGGAATTATAGAGAAAAACTGTTAGAAATCCGTTGCCATTATAACCTAGCCCGAAATGTCACTTTCTGCGGGAAACCGCGGTGTTGTAAATATTATGTATTGTTTATCATAATTAGAAAACAAAAGATATATTGTTTTCTTTCTATTGTTTAAAAAATCACCTGCGAGACATTGTTCCTTTGGGAAACATCACGATTATTGCGGCTTCCGATCGGAAAAGAAGAGGAATCTGCGATGTTTGACCAAAATGTCTATACACTATTGAATTTGAAAATATTTCAGAGTTGACGAATTAATGGCTGCTAGGATGCTTGCCTGCAAGAAGGAACCTTGACGCTAATCTTTTAATTACGATGCAGACAACAGAGTGACATTTTCTCGAGCGAAGTTTCATCTCGGTCTTGCTCTGCCCACAGAAACGATTTTACGAAATCGCTGCAGCCATGAGGGCAAGATGGAAAAATTTTATGGCCGTTATGTTCATTTACTGCTTCATTCATTATTCATCAGCGGAGGTATGATTACCATTTGATTTAGACCATAAGCATTTGCTTTTTATGATTAGCCTGGCTAGGCCTCGGAGGCTGAGAAATTTTATAAATTGTGCTATTTGCATTAAAACTGTAAACATTGCTTAAGGGTCACGCTATTATCACATCTGTTGAAAGATCAATATCAGTCGCAGACTACATTTTCATCGCATTGTTTGATCTCAAATTTTGTCATAACTATATTCTGAAATTTGCTATCTCGTTTTATTTAAATATTAATGATTTCACGCCCGTAATTGTTGATTAAAAAAAGGACGAGATAATGGAAACTTCGATTCAGGCGACGAATTTAGGCGAATAAAGACAAACTGTAGTCTGGGACGAATTTTATTTAAATTTGCACTAAGCAAGCAATTATCGGCTTAAGCGGATAAGCAAACAAGTATTTATTCAAATGTTTACCCTTGAAGAGTGGCAAGGCATGTGTGGTATTCAAGCTTCACCAGACTTTGCAAATGATTATAGTACCACTGTAGAATCCAATTTACCCTCGAATAATTTCAGTATTTAAAATATGCTGAATTAATTTTCCCCAGAATTTCTCTCTGGCGCTTTTTAAAAATCTCAAATTATTCTGATATTTTGCGATGACTTTTGTTCTTTTGTCTATTCATTTTAAATCGCTCCATTTCGGGCTAATCCGATTGAAGTTGCTTTGCCATAAAACTTAAAAGATTATTGTCTAAATTCGCAATGGAATAGTTTACAAATAAAATTATGTTTTTACACTAATTGTGTTTTGAAAAACCTACTTTACTAGCAATGTTTAGAATTTTTAGTTTTTTATACAGTATGCTTTTTAATGGAGAGAATTTGGACATGGTTTATTTCATCTCCATTTTGGTTTGTTTTCTTTAATTTTTTTCCAAATGGCAACCATTTCTGTTTTGGAATGATAGAGAATAGAAGCAATTTTTCAGAATTTCATGCCTTGCCTCGGTACCCCAATCTTTATTATCCAGGCATTATAATTTTCCTAAATTCTAAGATTTGATTTTTATTTGTAAAATATGCATGTTTTGGATATTACAGACAAATATGCAGCATCATATTGCATTGAAATTGATGCTGGATGGGATATTACTCGCTTCCTAATGATATATTTCTGTAATTTTCCGTAACTGGCCTGAGAATGCAAACATACATTGTCTTGAATTCCAAGAGGCAAAGTATCAAAATGCTGGTAACAGTGCATTTTTCTGAGGCATCACAGGGTGGATACTATGAGGTATCGCAGGGTGGCAGGTATCCCTCAAAATTTGTAAAAGAAACCCCATTGACAGGCAGAATTTCTCAAAGTGTGAGAAAACTGTTAGCATTTCCAACATTTAGAAGGAGCAGTGGAAATTCAATGGTTAGAGCTACAAGACATCAGTAAGACATGGCAAAACATATTATACTAGAAATTTGTTAAAATAAAGTGAAAATATTTGCTAGCAGCATTCTACAAATCATTAGCCCTAGAATTTCTGATTATCAGAATATGCTACTCTCTGAATCCAAGTGCCACCCCTCAGCATTTCAAAATTTTTATAGGTCCAGATAGAAAGGGGATGGGGCTTAGGACTGAAATCTCTCCAGTTTGTATTGAATCTCTCCAGTTTAATGTTTTATGGGAGCAGGGGGCATTGTTATCTTATCACCTGTTTTACAAGGGATGGGATGTAATGAAAACTTTTAAATTTTGAGACCTTTATCTGATTGGGGATCCAGAACATGGATCCAGGCAAGCATACTTTTGAAAACAAACATTGATCATCTGTAATCGTTGTTTGCAAGGTTAATTTAAATAGGCCCTCTCTTTGATGAGGTTATTGTCAGCTGATATGCAAGAATTGGAAACTTTTTTGTTGTTCCAAATGAAACATGTCTTGCTTGTATTAAAACTGTCTGCAAATTTTGTGATTTTGTTAAAGTTTGTTTTTTACACCTCTGTGTAACAAGCCCCCAAGGATTTTCCACAGGGGGTGGCATGTAAATGTGGCAGTGGACAGAAAAATTTATCTTGGACTTGTAGGGGATGAAATGTTGTGCCTAAGATTGAAGGGGAAAATATCAGCTTGCAGGAGGTGTAAAGGCCCAGGTCATTTAATTTTTCTAATTGGGACTTCCCAGTCAGGAAATTTCTTGTAGGGGACAGTTTTCACCAGGCGTTTTACACATGGGCATTATGTTGTAATGAAGAGTTTTTGTTGAAGAAGAAAATGTGAGTTTAGAGTTTGAGGATTATATATAATCATCCCTGCTTCCAAAGAGGGTGTTTGTAGAGAATCAAGTGCCCTCCAGCATGCGTTCTACTTACTTAGAGTTTTTTAACTCAAAATGTTGTAAGATTTCATAAGTATAGGAATCTTTGTCAAGATGGTGTATCATTTTCTCAAAGTAATTGTATTATCAGTGATGGACTGGCAATGTTATTCTCTCCTCGAGGGGAAGTATGAAGTAACCAGCCCAGGGGGTACTACCATTACGGTCTGACAGGGGGTCCAGTCGATTTTTGGATCTTACCAAATGGCTACCATTAGGGGGGATTTCAAGTATGATTCTTTTGCTACCATTTGAGGGTTATTGTCAAAAAAGACTACAATTTGAGGGTAATTTTTAGCACTTCTTTGACCCTGTCTAGACCCCCCTGTTAGGCCATAATGGGTTTGCCCCCCCAGGCACCTGGAAACTGCATGGGCACAAAAATGTGACAGATCTTCACCACACACATCCAGAAGGCGGGTTTATCCTCTTAAGGTCTTGTCAATTAATTATTGATAAAATGTTATATAAATCAGCATTCAATGATATGTGATGGAACATCCTTGTACAAATGGGGGGGGGGGGCATTTCGACGTTAGAAGGAGCCTTGTGACAAATGAAACCAGGTACATTTTAATTTGAAGACATATTAATTTGAAGACATATTAATTGAACTTTATGGAAAATCAGGCTTTACATATTTGGGCCTAAGTTTTATGTGACTGTATGTAACCGGCAATATGACTTTATGGGGACTTCCAGCATAATGGCTATATCAAAAGACTAATCTATCTCGGATTCGAGTCCAAAGTCTTCTTCACCTCTATGATTTGACCTGATTAAAATGCCATGCCAGACCGCTTGAACGTGTTCCGTTCATTTTTGAGGCTTGGTTTCGATCATCACCTCGCTCTTCTGATTCTTTCACGGTCTCCTCAGATTTGTGGCTTGCCTGAAATTGATATCCATCCCTCAAACTCATTTTCAGTTCTTCCTGTTAATACTTTCGTTCAATCTGTTATTGAATTTAAACAAATCCTTTTAAAAGAAGAAAGCATATGGTGAAAGGACTAAATCTCATTTCAAACGCATTCCAATACAGAGCAAATCGCTTTATTGGAATATTAGATAGAAAATGGTTTTCAAACTCAATTTCATACGCTCTCATTCTTGGCTTGTTTATGAAAATACGATTGTGTCACTCTACGCAAGATTTTCTTTTCTTAATTATATCAGAACTTGAACAAAAATGATTTACCAAAACATTATATCTATAAGTGGCATTTTCAAGTGATTTTAAGTTTGGGACGATGTCTTTCAAAAACTGCAGATACGATTATTCAGGACAATATTTCCTGGCTTTGCCTGTGTGCTTTGTTACCTGATACAATCTTGTCAAATGTTGACATAAATTGCTCGAGGAAAGACCATTTAATTCTCTTTATGTATTATCTTTATTTAATACTCTCTATGTATTGTTTAATACTCTTTAAGATAATATCTCCTGTTTCTAAATTGTTTTCTAATTATTGATGTTCGTAAGGAAATGGGAGTTTTGTATCAAAGAAGTCTCTTACCTTTATTAAAAAGAAACCAAGTTCCTCCATTGAAATCTCAAATTGCGTCTAGCTGATTTCCCCAGAGTCATTGGGCACTTCTTATTTCAGTCTTCTTGTGATATCTAGAAGATTTCTATGTCAAAGGAAACTAAACTGTAATAACATTTCATGTATTCTTATCTTGCAGGAAAATCGAGATCTCAATAAAGTAACTGACAACAAAGGCGCGAAGGCTGAAGCCCAGGACATCACAAACGAAGAAGACAAAACCAAAAATTCAAAAGGACAGACATCAAATACGAATGCACATTCATCGCAGCTAACAAGCACAAAATTGTTTACAAAAAGCACAGAATCGACGGTGGCCTCAACAAGTCATTTCAGTTCTGGAAGGGACAATGGAAGACCCTCAACTGACGCCATAGCATTATCAAAGGCGCAAATGTCACACCAATTTATAGAAGCAAGCTTCACAAAGACTCCCATCCGAGCTCTCCAAACAAGCCTATCTGCATCAAAACCAACTTATTCTATTAGTGCATCTGCGTTTGCACCCAGTCCCCAACACATCAAATCATCCCACCCACACAATACATTAACTGCATCGCGAAATCTTGTTTTTACGACGGTGCCAGTAGGCCAGAACTTGCACGTAACTTCAACGAACATTCTGGAAAGTAGCAGTCGCATTGCTAACTCTGTTGAACCGAATTCAAAATGGAATGTATTGCCTCGATTTGCTTCCAGCATGAACTCACAGTCATTTGACTCCCGTGCTGAATTGATGTTAACTAGAAGTTTAAATGGATCCATGACGAATTATAATATTGTTCAAGCAACTCAATCTTACTATGAGACAGCGATCAAAAAGTCAGATAAGACAGTTTCTGGCCCACAAACGCTTTCTCCTTCTTTAAGCGATATTTCAACAACATGGCTGTCAAAGTCATCAATAGAAATATTGTCTTTACAAACGCGATCAAAGGCTGAAAAAAGCCACTCTAGTACAAATGAGGTGAAGCTGTCCAGTAGAGTTTGGGACATTGATACAAAGGCAAATGGTAGCACCACGGACTCTACTGGTTCTTCTGCAATGTATCATAACCTGAATAACAGATCATCAACCATCCAACAACCTCGTAATATCTCTTCAACTTACACACCATTGATTAAAAATATTGCAAGCTCCGTCATGACTTCAAGAACATCTGGACAGAGTATTGCCAACCCTGTCATGACTTCAAGAATAAATCCGGTCAGAACGATCTCGTATCAGACTTTCTATCCGGACAGTAATTCTTTTGCTCTGGAAAGTTGGTCCACCTCACTGACTCTTTCAACAACTAGTTGGTCCATAGCTTCATCCCCTCCATCAGCAATTGTAAATACATCCAAGACAAGCAGAATGTTCGTGGAAGCAATCACTGGTTCATTGACACCAGACAATGCTCCTTCTTCGGTGCTTCCACCAGCATCATACGAGCTATTACCTTCATCACCAAACGCTGAATCTTTGAATTCAACTCCTTCCTTGAGCAACGTTTCGACTCAGCTCCAGGCCATTCAATCTTCTTTCTTTCGAACAGGCTTGACAGCCAGTATAAGTAAAGCCTCTGACGTCAGGAGCACATACTCAAAATTTTCAGGAAATTATTCGAAAATAATTTCCAACCATGTCCCAAAAGTCTTGCAAACGAGCTCAGCGACGAGTACTGAAAAATATACCCTGAATGCATCACATACCTCAACTTTTGTATTGCCCAATCCTTTAACAACATCAATCGGTCAACCAAGAGCATCATTGGTGGCTGCAAGTTCGCCAATTTCATCCACACTTTTCAGCGTAAATCGATCTACAAAAGCAATCGTAAATAGCGTAACGTCAGCTGTCGTATATTCGCCTTCGAAAACCTCGTTTTTTCCACGGAATGTGACACCTACATTATCGTTTGTGACAACGAGCTATTTTCCTATGGCAACTTCCTCATATAGCAGTCAGCTTATAGACACAGCTCGTCATTCGGCTGTCACTCAGATGACTTCAACTAGTAGAAAATCAAGTCTGTCTAAGGTGATTGGAGAGACTACGATATCCACCCATGCTAGTATTATGCCAGTTAATACAAGCAAGTCCCAAACGATTAAGAGTGTGCGATTCACTGCCAATATTGCACGGTCTGCTTCAACTGTTAACCTCGGTAGTTCAAGCCAACATAGTTCAAAGCCGTCATCCAAAACGACGAAAAGATCCACTGTTATCCATGCGGCTACATCATCATTTGCAAAAAGACAAAGCACGGTAACAATGGACACTACGTCAAGGATTTCGACGGCACTCACAACAGCAACAACCTCAACAGCAACAACAATTATAACAGCTTCCACATTAACTCCAAGGACAACATCGAAGACAAAAACAACATGGCCACCAACAACTGAGGGTGAGCCAGTCACTGATAAGATGACTACGTCAAAACCAGTCTTTATAGGGGTGCCAGAGATTCACACTAAGAAATTAGATTCGTATCCCACTGCCGTTAACATTGAGTTTCATGTTGTCTTCCCTGGGATTCAGGAAGCATACAAATTGCAGATCGTTGCTCAGAGACATGGTCACCTCATTTTTGGTGAGTTTTATGTTATACCTTTTTATCTCCAAGCTACACCTTCTTTAGGCCCTGTGTAGCTCACTCTTATGATAATTTCAGAGCCTAAACCGCATGTGGTCAAAAACCCTAAGAAATCTTACTGTAAAAATGCTTAAATGTAATTTACCTAAACCATGACCTGATTTTTTCATTGTTTTTCAAAGTAGGTTTTTCAAAGTTCAAGGGCATTATCCGGAGAAACTTTAAACTTGTGTAAAAACTTTAAATTCTCAAACCCTGAGAAAATTTTAATATAAGCGGGAAAATATTATATTGACCAAAAATATACCAAATCTGAACCCATGTTTGATTGAAAAACATCTCGTTATAATGCCATTTGCTTAACTTTGCATTTTTTTCGTTGCTTATAACTTTATCTTTGAATAGTCCTATGTTATTCTTAACGTGTAAGATTGATAGAGGGAAAGAAGGATATGAAGAATAACACGTATTCAATAACAAGTTTCCTATTTCATCCATTTTTATTCCAATGAAATAATCTCAATTGCTGAAGTTTAATTCAAGGTATTGTTGACCGATTTGAAAAAAATGGCCCCCCGGAAGCTTTCTAAGAATTCACTGCTGGCCCTGAGTTTTCCTAGAGGTTTTTGGAGTAATGAAAAAAGCCTTGAAAGAATTAACTCTGTCTTTTCCCTCAATTATGAAAATTGTGGTTTTAGTTTTTCCATTTACCTTTGTGCCTGCAGCCTTTTTTACCTAACAAAGGGGTCGTTAGTCCAGTGTTTTCCTTGTAACTGGCAGTGATGTAACTGTTAAAGGCAAAACTAGTTATGACATAGATGGTACTGACATAAATGGTAATGACATAACTGGTAATGATGTATTTATTTCCCTAAAAAGGTGGCGCTGATACATTACGAACATGGTATGAAGTTCGCTATTTCGAAGATTATAAATACGACTCTTACGTTGCCGGCGAATACAGGAAGAAAAGCCTGGTGCATCGGTCGAAATTCAATTTTACATTTGGCCAGGAAATTCGCTGTGAGAAGGAACAGATTCGCTATGAGCATTGTAACGGCCCTCTAGAGAAAGGCTCATACAGGTGAGACTTTTTTATACTTATTCTGTTACCCATTGCAGACAGGGGTGTATCTGTTGGGGGTTTAGGGGATGTAGTGGTTAAAATCGACCCCACTTGCTAATCCAATCATGAACGTCAGTGTGTGGCACAGATTGGAGAGCAATTCAAATAATTACGTTTACTCTCAGTCCTCGTTATACAATTTTAATTGTGCTTTACTGTCCCTAAAAAGGAACTGGAGGGGTGGGGGTTGTGAATTCCAATAGTTTTCATGAATTGATCGACTTTTAATGACATCTGGGAGTAGAGGCCTCAATGTTGCTAATTCAACGAGAAAGAAAATTTTTGTAATCACATGCTACAAAATTCGGATTTAAACTCGGATTTACCCTACTAGCCTGCTAGAAATTTCTACAAATTGGCCTAGCCATAATCTTATTACCAATGGTTTGGGTAACATCTGTGCGAAACAAGCAATCCAGCCATCTCTTTCGTGAGCTACTGTGTGTTTTGGATCTAAATTATTTAATGTGGCTTTCTACTGTGGTTGAAGGCTAATTAGTTTGCACCGCATACAACCCCGCCTTGTCCGAGTTTCTTCCTTCCTGCACACGATTGCATACACCTGTTACCTCGGTGTTTAAGGGCGGGCTGAGGTTAAAGGCAATCTGTCTCGTTGTGGATTGGTTAACGAGAACAATAGCTGGAACAATTGCCTAAACATGATTCCAGCGCCCCGCCATATTTTTTACAATGCAATAAATTAAAGGGGGACTGGAAACAATAAAAAATCCCTTTGTTCTTATAATCAATCAACGTCGTGACAGATTGCCTTTAAATACATTGAATACAATCAGAAATAATTTGACCACATAATATACCTTCAAAGTCAACACATAATATACCTTGAAAAATTGATCAAGATTAAACAATTTTTCAAATCCAAGGATTTCAATTCGTGATTTCCCTCAAGAGCTTGAAAAGAGACAGAAATGAGAAATGATAGAGTTGTGGCAGGGGTTAAAAAATCGTTTAAGTGAAGGGGAAAGGGAAGAAAATATATGACGGACTGGAAAAGTCAAAGTGACGGAGAGATTTTGGAGTCAAGAGATTGTTGAAAAGGAAGGTAACGGATAGATTGATTGGAAATAACAAGCCTTGAAGGGGAGGGTTTACGGGGGCTTGGTACTGTCAAAGATTTGAGATTGTAATGATGAAGAGAGGGGTAGTAGAAATTTTACAATATCAATCGTTACAGGAAGCTCGTCTACTCCGAGGGGCAAATCACTCTAAGAAAATCTCGTACACCTTTTGTGAAAATCCCATTGTTTTATCTGAAAGTCCACAAAAATCCTTTTGTTTTAGGAAAATCTCGTACGCTATTTGCAAGAGTGAATCGCCCCTCGGTCGACTCAAATAAAGGATCACTAAGAGTTAAGCAAAACTTGGCCTTTAAAGGGCTGTTTTGTCTGATTTGGTAATGGGTCTATCAGTTGAAGCCAGGTATTATGGTTTTCAAGAATAATAGATGCAAAGCGAGAAATACATTCTCATGCCACGCCTATGCCATCGTTTTGTGTTATTGAAATAAATTGCAATGGAAACAGGTGCTGGAGTGTGCGGACTGTGAAAATTTCATTTTTAGAAAAGAATAGTTTTCTAAACAGAGGAAGACTACATGGGAACACTTTTGTCTTAAGCATGTTTGAATTTATATTTGATCGGAAGCTTGAATTTGTTCATTGGTCCTATGTTGACTGTCGCTTTTGCCATAAAGTGACTTATCTGAAAAAGCCATCTATTTTATCCTCAAGCAAATATTTTAATGTCTAGTCAAACAAATTTTAATGTCTATGCGGATCGTGCCTGATTTTGACACAAACTTGGTAAGGATTTTTTGAAGCTGCCAAAGTTTTTCACACCAAATTCTGTAACGTAACGAGGTTCATGGTTTGATGTTTGCTATGAAGGGGTATGTGTTTCAATTTGTTACTTCACGATCATAATCAACCATCATGAATCTTAATCAACGATCATCAATCATTCTCAACCATTATGAAGAATCATCATCATCATCATCATCCTAACCACTAACAATCATCACATTTAAAAGCAGAAACATTTGGCAGCATCATCAGAAACAAGCATTGTATTACCAGTCAAATCATTCAAGCATTCCAGTCGATACAAGCATCCGATTCAGTCATATAAACATCATCACTGTGATCATAATTCACTGTGAATCTACGATTAAACGCCCGGCGTAAAAGAAATAATTGAAACTAGCGCCCCTTCAATTCAAAGACATGAAAAGTTGAGTCTTGAGTAAAAGTAAAGTGTATAGTTGAAAATAAAGAAGATTAAAAAAGCAAATCTTTTCACCATGTATTCTTTTTTAACCCCTTTGAGGTTCACAACCCTTGTTCTTTTCAGATTTCAGTTGTTAAGGGGCTTCTCGAATAAACGCCCGGTTAAAGGTAATTAAGCGCCCCGGCTCTTCATCGAAGATTCACAGCATTCACGTTGTCTCTACAAAATTGCCAAAAAAGTTCTCAATGTCATTTCTTCGCCTCAATTTTATTTGTATCCCTTGCTTTAAAAAGCCGTGCCTTACTGTACGGTATTGTATCAATGATAACTTCCATAAACTCGTGCAAGCAATACGTGGCTTCTTTTCAATAAAAACCAATTTTTCGCACAAATCCGTTTTCGAATCTGAGCAACTGACCTCATCCGGTCTTCTTAGAACGTATTCTCTTGATATCTGTGTGCGCTTTTTTAGTCGAGTGCCTCAAAATAAAGAACGACTGAGGAATTCATATGAAATGAATAAAGTAACGAGGGCTTCCAGTCAAGCTTTGATCAAAGGGGTTTTCATTAAGAAAAGTGGTATTAATTCTCTTTTTGTCTACGGTTTTAGTTTCAAGTGGATGAAATCAAGATTATTTGCACTCTAGTGATATGACACATTGTAGGTCCTTGGCTCTTATCAGGTATTTTAACTGTTTTCAAGGAAACGGTTAAGTAAGGAAACGAAAGTTGAACTAGAAATCGGAAGTTGCCATAGGCCTCAACGACGAACTGTTAGTTGACATCATCCTGCATAACTTGATCTGTTCCATATGGTTGTATTGCTGAGTACTTGTATCGTAGTATACCATACAGTGAGGTATCGCAAGGCAATTGGCAATGAGGCATTGCATTTTCATTCAAATATTCGCGTATGTTCTGAGTTTTTTATATTCTTGTTTTTATACACGTTTATTTATATACCTACTTTTTACTTTCATTACCTACTTATTCTTTTTTTACTTTCATTGGGCCTAATTTGAATAAGCTGTTTGTATTAGCAAGCAAACAATTCTTCACGACTTAAGATGCAGAGCTTAGAAGAGAAGATTTCTAAATACGCTTTTGATTTTATGACAGCGTATTTTATTTGTTCTAAAAATAATTATTTCTTCTTCCAAACAATTTTTCCGTTGTTTATCGTTATGTATCAACTTTAACTTAACATTCTCGTTTTGTTATTGTTTCCCCCTGAAGATGTTTTAACTATGCAGAGTCTCTCTATTAGTTAGAAATAGACAACTTCAATCTCGTCTCGTAGTTACATAGAAATTGTTTAATGACGTGAAAGCTTAATCAGGGCCCGCGCCACGAATTCTAAAGGCTTCTTACCCCTTTTATTGCAGTTTCAAAACTACTTGCTTTGCAAACATGTGGGGGCCATGGCCACCCCGGCCCCCCAGAAGTGCGGGCCCTGTTAAAATCTTTCCTAGATGCGCTAAAGCTAGAAGCACCAAGTCAGTTTAAAGTAAAATTCTTTCTTAGGAGAAGCATATTATCCGGGAACAAATGAGTTCTCTGAACTTCTTTTTTTGTTTTTTCCAAGAAGCAAAAAAGTAGAAACCTCTGACAACAATTTTGATATTTGCTTTCTATTGAAGATAATGATCATTGAGGTTCTTTTGCCCCCAACTTACCCCAAACCAACAAACAAGGTAATGATTGTTTGCTTGAAGTGTGACACCCCTTTGTCTTCACTTATTTTTTTTTGTATGTTTCCTCTTTGCTGTATTCTATATATATATATATATATATTTTCTTGAGAACTCTTGATAAAATTTCTTCCTTTCAATCTTCTGATACCATGGTTTTATTCATATTGATCCACATTTTTGTTGTATTTTTATTGTGGTAATCGTGTTGAAAAGTGTTCCAAAGTTTAATTTTGATGTGATCAGAGTTTTAACTACTGCAGAAGATAAAAATTACATGTTTTGTAGGCCTGGGGTTTTTTTCTTCAACCTTTCGAAAGAGAAATATGCTCGGATATTTTCTGTTTCATCCGTCTATGGCAAAAGCAATAACCTCAACCTGTGTCGTGTTTTATTTCTGCAAATTGTTTTGTCTAATCTTTTAACTCACAAAGCACACACAACTTTAAGAGGGAATTTATCACAAACTTCAATTCGAGAGCATAGAGTTGTGAAAACGGCCAGAGGGTTGCTTGAAGTTCAGTTGCAGATAGTCTTAGTCGATTCAATGATGATAAAACAACTTATTCATTTCCCAGACACACCATACCGTATTTGATTCCATAATTTCAGAAAAGCAGACATATATTTCATTTAACCAGGCGGCAAAGTAATTTTTTTTGGTTTGAAAGTATTTTAGTAAAGCTAACATCGGTTTCCAGACATTGTTCCATTCTAATGCTCAAAATTACAATCATTTTTGGAGAAATTGTGGCAGCAAGCACCAGATGGCAGTCGATCGTGCTAAAAATAGGAACTGAAGACAAAGCATAATCTAAGAGAGAAAAATGCTGTCATCCCGAAGTCAACTACAATGCTGGCCAACTTTACTTGAAACACCCGGCAATTTACACAGCCCCCCCCCCCCAGACAATGTTGGTAGTCTAGAAAATTATCATACAAGTCCCAAGAAAGACATACTCCATAATCTGTAAATCAAAATTGTTGCTGGGGAGGGGGGAGGGGGGTGTGTGAATTTGCCTTTGAAACTGACTTTGGTGTTCGAATTTTTTTGGCACGGCTTGTACATAGAAAAAAATCAGTTTTCACTACACACCTCTAGTATGCCCTTATTAATAAATATCCTCCTTCGTAACAAAGGGGCAACCCATAAAACTGAGACATGGTGATGTGACTTATTTTGAACGGGTGCAGAATTCTGTTGCTGCCAATTGCCTTTTTTGTAATGTTGCTGATTTTCGAAAGGAGATGGTCTTAAAATATCATAATGGAAGCTTTCTAACAAATGTTTCTGTTTGAAAATATTCCTAGTTAGAAACAGTTTAATTTTGTTCTTAGCCGCCGTCCACCCCACCCATCCGTTTTACATTAGATTAAACAGAAAACCGAACATTGCGGTCTTCCCAATCGTCTACATTGCTTCACAAATCCACTGAAAACAGTATTCGTTTGATTCAGTAACTCTTTTGTTTATACCTTTTGACAACGACATTTTTACCTCTCGGCGAATATATCGAATACTACCATTATTTCAAGATCGTTTTTTTGTATTGGAATTGTTCATTGAGATATATTCCGCAATTCAGTTCAATTCAATTCAATTTCATCAACCAATGCCAAATACATGGCAAATAAAATGCCAAGTACAGATGAAAGTTACTGTACATAATTACACTACCCTACATCACATTAAAACACTACAGAGTTTTACTATAGAATAAACATTGGTTGGCTAAGGAGGAGCTCTCAAAAAAGGTTATTTAATCGAGAGAGAGCCCCCCCCCCCCTATAAAAGGAGAAGAAAAATATATATACTCATGAGAAAAAAAAGCATGAAAAAGCATGAACCAGATTAACCTCATAAATCAGAACAAGAGTCGAGTAGCGACAGGGTATTCTACAATTTTGAGCCAAAGTATTTTACTGTTTTGAGTCCATAGATGTTTGTCCTCTTTAAAGAAATAAACAGGTCCGCTGTTATCTCTAAATGTTATTGTTTATATTACTCAATATCTAGCTAACATAAACGGCAAAATTGAACTATTTCGACGAATTTTTAGGGCCTAAATTCAGGCCAGATTCAGGTTCTTTGTTCTGGTTCATGAAACAAGAAGTGCAGTTCTGAATTGTAAAGATTGGGAGGATTTTGATATAAGGTATTACTATAAAAACGTGTTGCCGATAGAATGGAATTTGCTAAGATAGATTTTTGTAGGAACCTTATTTGAACTAGTAGGAAACAGGAAATATTGCTGTCTTCGATGGAGTTAAAGAAAAATCGTCAATCGTGATAGTACAGAAGAGCATCTGTTAATGAAATCTTGAATAGAAATGTGTTGAGTATTTATCGCATTTAATGAAGTTTGTAAATATACTTTTCATTATTTTAGGTTCCAGCTGCAGTACCATGTTCATGGATCTATACGAAAATCTGCCTTCTCTAAAGTTTATACAACAGCTGCTATAAGTGAGTTAGATTTTTTAGTATCATACATTTTAATGTACCACTCTAATTGCCCAAATTTGTGTGTTCACACCATCCCTTGCCCTTATTTTATAACCATAAGCACGTGGTTTAAAGAAATTTTATCAGTAAAGTTAATCTAGCCCCGCACGCACAATATCAAAGCCCTTTGAGAAAGCTTACAGACACCCCGATATATTCTTGGGTATTTTGGTCTTTGCATGCTATTTCTTTAGGAGCATCGCTTCTTTTATAGCACAATAGCTAAGGTGTCAGGTCTTTGTTATTATCAAAAAGAGATACAAGCCATTGCTGAAAACAAAGAAATATCACCATTGCTGAAGGAGTCAGTGCCTCTAATGCTTCATTTAAAACTCTCTTTGAAAATGATGTTCCATCTATGAGGTACAAATTTCTTCCTGCTTTTCGGTATGCAAAGTGAAAGTGTTATTATATTCTGTTCGAGAGAGTATCAAGTAATACTAACGTTTTTTGTTTTCAGAGACCACTGCTGCAGACGACCAATCGACGGGCCTAAATCAAAGCAGCATAACAATCGCTGTGATTGCCGTTCTCGCCATTTTGCTTGTCCTCATTATTGTAATCGCCATCGTTCTTTATCGACGAAAAAACAAGTACGTCCACAACACCTTCAGTATTCTTTGTGTATCTCTTTCCTAGGGTGTTTATTCTTACTCACAACACAGTTTTATAAGGAATAGGTTCTTAAACCTTGGATGAATCCCCATCCAGGGCTGTGAGTTTATGCAGTGAAACCACGCCTCACATATGGTTCAGCTTATTTATTAGCTACGTTTATCACACCTCTCAGTGCCATTTTCTTTTTCCTGATGTCCTAGCAGTGCTTGCTTTTCCTCAGGTTTTCACTTGACCAAAGCCCAATGGTTAGACTTTCCCAAATAATGCTACAAGAAAGGCCTCGTCTTTTTGTGGGTTTAAATTTTAAGTAAACCTCGCTTTGCAGAGTAAACTGCTATTTCGTCCATATATTTGCTGCAAGCAATCGTGTTTGTTGAGACATCTGTAGTTCTATGATGATGTCGATTTTACCTCGCTTCAGTTTATATTTACCTCTTTTTCAGTAACCAGTCCGATCCGTACGGCGAAACTGAAGTTTCTGAATGTACTTTGCTGACGTCATTAAAGCGAACATCATCGTGTTCCAAGAGTTGTTATGGAAGAGGAACGCTAGGTGGTGCAGATTCAAGTGTTATGTTGAAGCATCTTACAAAAGGCATGTCAAGGTACGGTACTTCAAAAGCTTACTTACTGTAAAGCTTATTGTATATGCTCCCACAAGGCTCCCAAAAGGCTCCTATAATATTAGAAATAAACTTTAATTTTTAAGGGAAATAAACAAGACTATAAAGGGAGCACAAAAAGTCCCTACCATCATTATTCTTTCAAGTACTCAACTTCTACCCACTGCTAGCCATGAAGTTACTCAATACTAATTTTGTCTTACCTCTGGTATTCAGTTCTTATAAATCTATTTAAAGTGTTTAGAAATTTTTACACTTCTTGCTTTAGCGATTCCTGGCATTCTGTTAGCGTAAATCCTTGAATAAGCCCCCAGCTTCAAAGGAGCCCCCACCTTGATGTTATTCTTGTGAAATAAGCCTCATCATCGAATAAACTCTCATAGGCTGAGGTACTGCCTCGACAGCGATAGGTTCATTCCAATATATCTGCATTTTTGAGCATACCGAAAATTTACCCTGGTTTTATTTTTAGCTGCTGTTAAATAAGCTCCCCCCCCCCCCGGGCTAATTCTAGGACCTAAGGTGTCTAGATTCATAGTATCAGTACAACCTTTTTTAGGCCAGTGCATCTCAAGGACTTTATTTCATGGGTGAATCGGAGCCAAGCAGATAGCGATTTCCGCTTTGCAGAAGAATTCGAGGTTTGTTAAAACGTCAATCTGTATTTTTTCAACTCTGTAGAATTCTGAAGTTTCTGTTTCTTATAATTTTTGTTCTGGAATAATGGTTAACTGCATCTTACTGAACATTGAATCTAACTTTATCATAACAAATGACGGCTCAAGTCAGCAACAACCTAACTTCTATATTGTTTATGACTCTACAACTGACCACAGGCGAAAGAAAGGAGAGTTATTTAGATGATTCCTCCAGATCTATGACAGTCAGACTCAAGTCCTGCTTTGTTGCTATGTAAACAATTTTGAAGTGCTTGCTGGCGATTTGTTCCTGACTCCTGACGTTTCAAAGGATCTAGGTCCCAGACTTCGTAATCCGCGGACCTGAACGACGGGCTCCGGCGTGGTCTTTTCTAGCACACCCCTTGGCCCTGAAAAATACTGCCGCTGTCTTTTTTAAAAACATTTATCATTGGTTTACAATTTCTGTTGAATTCCTTGGGGCCTTACGCAAGATGATAACCAATTCTCCCAGGGATCTTTGAGGCTAAACCATTCCGCAATCTGTCTTTGCCTGGTAAGCGGTTTTCTACCAGGGATGAGGCTTGGCTTCAACCTCATCTGCGATGATCCTTCCGTCACTTCAAAAAGAGGCGGCCCCTTTAACGTGAGTACTTGGATTGCAGCTCAGACTTAAAAGGAGTTTAAAAGAGAAGAAGGCACTTTAAGATCTATGTTTTTTAATGGGTTCGATTGAAGTAACTTCAAATTCCCATGAAATGATCGAATATTGGATTTGCTTCAGTCACACCAGGGATAGAGTGACTCTTGTCTGTAAAGTTGTTACATTATGCCATTATTTTTGCTATACAAGTAAATTTTTGCTTTCTGCGGAGAAGTTTGGTGCCGGCGGGAGCTCATTTTATATTATTTTCAGGCTTCTGACTGACTATATCTTGACTTTGACTTGGAAATGACAATCGGTAGAAATAACACTTAATCAATAGAAAAAGGGACAAGTGTACAACTATCCCAAAGAAAAACATCAAATCATTAATCTGGTGAGCTTTTAGCCTTTCAAAAGAAGTTCGGTCTACTGGGATAGTACCCCTTGATTATGTTTGAGAAAAGGGTCAGTGGCTGGAGAAGGTGAATTTTTGTTCTGAAGATGGAGAGAAGACAAGCTTAAAGTATAAAAATAAAAAGTTAATGATGCGAGATTTAAAGCTGTTATAGGTTATTTGTTTAATGCTTTTAAGATAAAAAATTCAGTTCGTTGTAATTTTCAGCTACATTTGCATTTCATTGCTTTCTATTTTCGTTGTAGTCTATCCGTGACGTTGGTAGAGATCAAAGTCATGAGGCTTCTGATATACCTGAAAATAGAGGCAAAAACAGATATGTCAACGTTTTGGCATGTGAGTAGAATTAGTCAGACACATAAGATTTCGTTAAGACGTAATTAAGTTCTTCCTAGAGCAGGTTAGTTATGACAATTCTAAACTTCAATTCTCTGTGCCGATGGCGCTAGATGGCTTTCAGGAAATGCCACGGGGTGCTGCTTCATTCATCTGTCTTTGATTGGGCCATTGTTTTATTGCGTGAATATAATTATCTTTTTTTAGAAATGAGGTAAAATATTTTGTGTTTTAAACAAAAACAATGAATAGCTTTAATTTGGTTTTAGTCTCATTGTTAATGTTTTGCGATAAACTATTTTGACCGAACCAATTTTTTCTCCTTTCTATTGTGTCTTCTTTTCACAGAGACCCTTCTTTCTAGTTCCAGTCTCCTTTCTAGTTCCAGCCTCCTTTCTAGTTCCAGCCTCCCTACTTAGCTTGACCCTTTTAAGAATTGTCGATTTGTTCTTTTAGATGACAAAACTCGCGTAAAACTATCTTACACAGATGACGAAATTGGCTCTGACTATATAAATGCTAGTTACGTCCATGTAGGTACTTTTTACGTCATCTCTACCCCCGTGTATAATTTTTTCATCAATTATTTTTTAGCTTTTCGATGACTTTTGGTTAAAATTGATTCTTCGAAAAGTAGGCCTTAATTGCAAGGGAAATAAAGACTGACAACATTCATCTGTTGCTTAATGAAAAGGTTTATCGTTGAATCATAAGGGAGAGTTTTCTGACCAACAGAATTCAATATGAAGATGTCACAAAACCACTTAAGCTCCTAAAAATTTCCACTTTTATCTTTTTTAATCTCGCTGATAAATTTCTCTTCTCGTGGACCACAAATGGTTTAAGATAATTTCTTGTCATCTTGCTGTTTTTCAAATATGTTTAGTAAGTAAAAATAAGTTTTCAAACTTTAGCGATTCGGTTTTCAGACTTGATTGAGCAGTTGCTACTTATTTGTGCAATGAATTTCAAAGTAAGAAAAAACAATGATTATACTTACTTCACTAAACAGATTGAAAGTCAGTTTTGTTCTGTACTTATTTTCATTATTGTCCATGCCAATGAATGTGTGTATATAGCTTCGTTTATAGTGAACACGCTTTTTTTATATGGAACCACTTTGTAAGGAACCTACATGTAGAAGGCTGAAATATTTAAAGAACTTACCCCACTAAAAACGAAATCCCTAATGAACTTTTCAATTTGAAAAATTTTTTTAACTGCAAGCATCATGAACTAAAAAGCCGGTTCCATTTATTTGCAGCCAATACTCGCATAGATTGTTTGCTATTTGTGTGTCAAGTGCTTCATTGAGTAGTTTTCGCATATGCTGTTTCGCCCCTCTCTCTATTAAGTTTTAAGGCTCATTGTAGTCAAAATACCGTAAGTAAGATTTTCACTATACATAGCCTTCTTTGTGTTTTTGCTCCTGAGTTCTCGCCACAAGTAAAGGCAAAATTCAAAATTTTTTTGGTGCTTATTCTGTATTATTTTTTATGGCACTTGATGTGTAGTGAAAATTGAGGAACTTTTAAGGAATTTTTGGTAATACAATTTGATAATTTGAGGTCTACGAATAAAGAAATTTTGGAACTAGGCCTTGAGGTAGGTTCCTTATAAAAAAGCATATATATATATAGCGCTAAATAAAGCCTCGCAAACTTATGACGTGTATATTTGTATCACAGGGATACAAGCACCCAAGAGCGTACATCGCAACACAAGGCCCCCTTCCAGGAACAACTGATGATTTCTGGCGCATGATATGGGAACAGAATACATTCAATATTGTCATGGCAACACAGTGCATGGAAAGAAATCGGGTTTGTACTCAAACTATTTGTAACGCGAATGTTTGAAAAAAGTTAGGCAGAATGAATAGTTTATATTTGAGGATTTTGGTAACTTTTTTCAACAGCTGTTCAATTCAACCACAAAGTCAATACGCAGAGCAGGAAGTGACCTTAAGGCTTTTTGAGTTAAAGTGGAACCACGTTATTGATTTAAATTTTCAATCGAGTTAAGACATGAAGAAAAATTCCAAATGGTTCTTAGGAAAAGTTCGTTCTAGGAAAAATACCTCCCTTTAGGGACAGCAAACACGGGGTTTCTGAAGAAGAAACTTCCATCTGTCTACCTAGACACAAACCGTCTAACAGCTGTTCAAAGAAGACCCATGTTCTCTGTTACTTTCTGGGCCCAACTACACGTCCTAAGTCTTTTGTTTTCCAAATACAGTAGACTCCGTTTATAGTCACACAAAATGCTTCTTGAAAAACTGTGACTCTTAACGGAGCTTAATTGAAGAGTTACACGTATTTGGGTCTAATTTTATAAGACTGCGATACAAGTAGGAAAATACGTATTGATGAAGAGGATACAAGGATACAAAACAGTGATCGTGATTGGAGTAGACATTACCCGTATCCTCCTCTTATTCCGCGTATGATACACTGCTTCAGTGTTAATCCTGTGTTATGATGATTATGACTTCACAAGTTGGCAACAACACTTAATGAAGGGTGAAAGGCTAGTCCCTTTGAGTGTGAATGTCAAGTGTGAACATCGTCAGCGGCCACCCACAAGAGCTTTGCATGGCCAATTGTAAAGGTGACGTGACATGGGATCCATAGATGATTTGTTCATAAGATAAGTGCATTAAAAAGAGCATTCATCCAGGGAACATTTCGTTTCCTCCCTGCCTTGGCCTTCTCTGTATAGCCATGGGGTACCCATTTGCTGTTGGGTGGATAAGGCGCAAGCCTATAAATTTTGGCAAGAATCTTGCAGCTCTGCAGTCAAACGCTTTTGGTTTTCTGTTGCCATTTTTTAGATAGTTATTGACAGAAAACGTGACATCTGTTAAACCAGGGCTCGACTGAGCATAGATTAAGCCATATAGTTCTTGCTATATACATCTTGCGTTGCAGGGTACAGGGTATTTGGACCATCTATACCTGAGAAATGGTACCCATGGCCTTATATATGGGACTTTAGCATGGAGGTGGGGGTTACTAAGGCAGCTTTATCTTAGAGAGGGGTGGTGTTTGGATGGATAAAATTTTGTTTCAAACTGTTTACAGAACTGTTTCAGAACTTCAGAACAATATTGTTTAAGACAATGAAAAGTCGCTGAGGCCTGGAACTTACTGCCTGATATTCCGCTAAGGAAAACGTTTGAAGACTGGGATACACGTATTCAACCTTGGATGATTCACCTGACTAGAGTGGAGCTATAATCAAATGTGATGATTGTGTGCCAAAACTTATATTGTCGCTTTTTTTAGGTAAAGTGTCATCAGTACTGGCCAGGTACACAACCTACCGCATATGGTGACATCGTTGTCTCACTGCTATCCGAAGTGGCCTATCCAGACTGGATTGAACGAGAATTTCTGCTGGAGGTTGAGGTAAGCTGATAATTATAATGACTACAGAAAGCATGTCAGCAAACCAATAACTGTTTGTAGCGTGTGCTGTATTAAAAGGTTTTTAATTGAAAAAGAAATTAAGATTACTGTTTGCAGGACTGTTGTAAAGGTTTTGATTCCAAATTGAAAGTGTTGTACATGTTTCATAGTTTAAAAGAAGACGTTTCTATCACTCGAATTTGAGGCGTGCTTATAGCAAAAGTTTTGATTGTGGTGAATAAAATTATTTTCTTCAATGGCTAGATCATGTTTGTAAAATGACATCAACTTCTATTTGATTGTGCTTAATAATTCCGTGTTTGTATCTCTCATTCAAAAAAATCATGAACAGTTTTGTGAAAGATTTTTTCTTCTGTTATTTAAACATTTTTCACTTTTACGTCATGGAAAATTCCAACTTTATCATTTGTTTGAAAACAAGTAAGTTTAATGGAATTAAGCATTCAGCTTACATACGGCTGTATTCAATCAAAATAGATAAATGCTGCTTTATTTCACTAAATAATTGAATAAACAAGTTAAAACAGCTCGATTCATGGTTTCGATAGCAAAATCTGAAAGTGCTTCATTTCCTTTGATAAGCGCAACCAAAAAGTATTTCGGTTGATATTTTCTAACATCCTCAAGCAAACAACCATTAAATGAATGGTGAATAGCAAAATAATGAATGGCCTTTTCTTATTTATGAATTATTATTTATTTAAAGCTACTTGGTTAGTTATTGGTATTTTGTAATTTCCTATCAAATGTATCCCAAGTCATATTAAAGGTACCACTTCCTCTTTTATCTCCGCTATCGAGCTTTTAAAACTGCGAACACGTTCAAGTCGTACCCATTTGGCAGCGGCTTTGACCGAGAAACATGTGGCACATCCAGATTTCCCAAGTTGATTGAGGGGGTTGTTCATTAAATGTGTAAACATCAATTTAGTTTGTTTTAAAACTCCCAGCTTTAATTACAGCCAGAAAAAAGTGGATAAAAGATTGGGTAGTGGAATATGGAATATATTGGTACACATCATTTGCCACTATGTCGTGCATTAAGAGAAAACTCGGAGTAGTGACTTACAACCGCCCTGTTCTATACACCAAATAGCGTGTACAGTCCTGCCTTTACGGCAATGAACACTTCATGACAGACCGGTAAACTGTAATCATAAAACGTTTTAGGTAACAAGCATTGCAAACTAAATGTTAGAAATATTCTAAAGGAAAAACTGGAGAATGGCCTTAGTTGAACTTGTACTGTATCGGTAATGGCATGTATTTGTGTCGGTAATTTTCATCTCTTTGTACCGAATTATTTATCGCTTTGAATTTTTTTCAAAAAAACTATTCTAAAACAATTTGAGTTTTCATCTGTTTTTTTTTCAATTGATAAGAGAAATAATTTTTTCCCTTAGGACGAAGGCAGTCGTAATATAAAACATTTCCAATACGTGGCCTGGCCTGACCATGGTGTACCAAAAAATGCATCAACGGTCCTTGATTTTATACACACTGTTCGTTCGCATATTTTACCCAGACAAGGTCCCTTGGTGGTACACTGCAGGTTGGTATTACTTAAGATTTTGATGATACCTTAGGCGTTGATAGATGCACAATGCAGTTTGCATTGACCGCTCACTAGAAGTAGCAAATTCCTACAGATCTTCTGTTTTGAAATTTTGCCTCGGCAAAGGCAAAAATATTTAGATTTTTATCGCTTACTTCAATGTCTAAACTTCGAAGATAACGATAAACAATTTCATGCGTTTGTGTACTCCGTTCCTGTCCAAGAAATTTTCTCTGTATTTGCAAAACCTCGAGATTTCACTGGAAGCAGTTTGGCCTTGTCGAAGAAACTAAGGATCCGCCTCCCCTCTAAACAGTTTTATTTTTTTGCGCCCGTGACTGGAGTAGTTTTCTAATGCTTCACTTTATTTATGTCAGGCAAGCTAGGCCGTTATGCTAATGTTGGTTTGCTTTATCCAGTGCTGGAGTTGGTAGGACGGGAACTTTAATCGCCATCGACATTATAATGGATCGACTGCAAGATGAAGATACAATCGATGTGTACTTGACTCTGTGCATGATGAGAATTCAGCGTTGTAACATGGTCCAAACTGAGGTGATCCCAACTTTATTAAAATCATCCCTATTCTTTTTTTCAACTCAATTTTCTGAGTTCGGTAATAAATGAGGGGGGTTAAAATAAACGGAGGGGGCCTGGCCAGGTCCAAAATTTAGTAAACAGATGTTTTAAGAAAGGATGGTTGGCATATTTCTTAAGCGAAAGCCTTAAGGAGGCTGGATTAAGAAAGTGGTGGAGTTTTAAACCTCATTTAATATATAATCATAATTTCAGCATTTTCTCATTTCATTTCTGCATTAAAACTTTTTCCCTTTTGCAATTTTTTTCCCGTCTTTAAGACAAATAAACCTTTCCCCTGGGCCATTTTAATGGCTTTCAAGGAAGCCTCCCGCATTATCTTCAACTTAAGAACATTCTCATGGGCTTTTTGACTTTAAATTTTCAAATCTCTTAAGACCTAGAAGCAAGCTTCGGAAAATGCTTCTTATAATTCCCCAGTGTCGAAAACCTTTCCTGTTGGCACTTGATTTGTTATTTCAAAATATTTGTACTTCTAGCAGTGACTTCAGGAAGCCTTTCCTTAGGCCTATTTGAACTTAAAAGTGTTGAGGCCGCGCTCAGTCTTTAAGGAATCCCAAACATTCATTTAGCAACCTCTGCCTTAAAAATTACTGGACCTGATTATCTTGTCATGCCTTTCGTTGTTTTATTTTTAAATGTTATGCATCCTATAAGTCTTTTGATGTCTCATACTATAAGTTTATTCCGTTCTCAGCACTAATTATTTAGCTTTCCACAATCTACCCGGAAAATTGTGCCTTTGCAAATGCCTCACCAGATTCTTTTTCAAAGACACATAATTTTTGTGCTTTTGTTGTAATCGAAATAAATTTTTTATTTGAAATTCTGTTATTGGCCTAGTGATTTTAAAATGATTTTTAAATCTTCCAGTTCGTAATCATTGTTTGCGTATTGCATGTTTCACTGTGCCTTAGCTTATAACGTCGTTCACCTTGTTGCAGGACCAGTACATATTTATTCATCGAGTAATCGTTGACTATCTGCGAAGCAGAGACCCAGCCTTGCCTTTCAAAGGCTACTCTTTACTTCCGAAAAACGAAAATGAGGAAGGAGAAATTGACCCCGACTCTGGTAAGATTTTTATGATATTTTTATAGAAAAGGGTCAGTTTTATTGCACTTTTAAGAGAGGTGTCTTGAACGAGAAAAAGATGAAGACTTTAGAGAAGATTTTAATGATGAAAACGTTGATAAAATTAATTATTAAACCTGAAGATAAAAGATTGAAAACTTAGAATTATATTAAATTGTCTTTAAATTATATTAAATTGTAGACAGATGATAAATCCGTCATTGCTCTCGAAGTCCTAGATGATTTTCACTACAATGTTCTTGTAGATTCTCCTACTGCAAATCGAGATTCAGGCCTGGCATTGCTCCTTAGCGAATATGACACTGAGCGAGCTGAAGACGCCGTCGAATCAGTAGCATAATGAACAACGCAAGTGGTCTGGATGCGACCGAGCTCTTGACGTCATCGCCACAAACCTTTGGTGTCCTGTTTCTCAAAGGTTAGTGCTGATATTAGCTTTGTTGGCGATGTTGTTGTTGTTATTTCTCTATCTGCTTTTTGGGCAATGTAAACAAATTTTGTTGGAGTTTTTATGGCGCATGCGAACAAATTTCGACTGTATGGTTGGTTGGACTATCAGCACCGTGAAGGACATACTTCTGCAAGGAAAAAGAATAGTTTGTTGAGAAATGCCGTCAGGATCAAATGCAATTCAGCTTGCAACATGTGATGATGCTACAACAGCGGCCATTTTGGTTCCACCCTACCATGATGCTAACACTTGACATGCAGTGGGTCTTAAATTGAGTCATTACTCACATTTATTTAATAGACTGCAACGTTTAATTCGTGCTTTAAATTTATACGTGTTTGCGTATGTGGTGTCAAGTTATTATGAAATAAATGTATTGAAACTTTCATAATTCTTGCCTAATCAAAACAGATTTCTCCTTCGAGCGAAATCACTCTTAAATTAGGCCAGCCCCAGTTTATAAAAATCGGGGATTATTTTTACAAATATTGACTTGGTTCCGCAAGCTAGTTTGAAATTCTATCATTGTACATATCGTGTTGAAATTGTAGAGAAGTATAGTCTTTTATACTTTTATAAAAAAGAGAGTCAACAAATAGCATTTGTAAGTTTTTACTGACAAGGAACTTGTATTTAAAATTATTAGCAACTGTAAAAGTAAAACGTCTGAATTGATGATTATTTGTATTTAGTTCTGTTTTTGTTTTCTCAGCTAAATCGGCAATTTTAAATGATAATTATAAACATAAGACTTAACTTTTTATGTTTGAATTTAAATAATAAGTGTTTAGATGTCTAGATGCAAGTCCAGAGATGCAAGTCAAAAAATCCTTAACCCTTCCTCTGGTCGATACTCCTAAGTTTTGAAACCTTTCTCACAAAAACCAATGTGTCAGTTATGTTTCCACGTTGCCCGAGTATTTAAATATTTTAACTAAAAGTGTCAAAAAGGAATTCTAAAAATATGACGATTCCAGCCCCATTATCGAGTAGCAATCAATTCTTTATTCAAACTTCGTAGCATCTTTTGGTGTAAGCATTTCATTTAACATTTTAGATTCCAAATTAATTTTCACTTCTTTTAAACACGGACTTTAAGATATAGATTTTGAGTGATATAGATTCTAAGTTTAAGCCATTCTACGATTTACGTATTTAATTTTTGCATTTTTATATGGTTGCAATAAATATTATTCCTAGAGGAGTTCTGTTTGTTTATAAAACAGTTTTGTCTAATTTATTTCTACTTATAAAGCTTACTTCATTCAAAATATTCTTTGACATTCTTTACCACATGTGTTAGTATATATGTGCTCGCGTTCTTGTATTTCAGTCTTTGTGTTCTATCAATTTGTAATGATTCTCCAGTATTTATACATCTTGTTATTGTATTCAGTACAACCCAGTGTATATTTTCTAGACTTCAATTTAAATTTTGATAGATTTATCAACATTCAGATCGAACGCTTGTAAGTACCGTTAAAATTTGCGGATAACTCTTTCTTGTACTCCAAGTTGTAATTTCATGAATTCTGTTACTTGCTTCGGGAGTTTCGTTATCGTCGCCTTTTCCTGCCACCTTAACCAGCATTACAAGATAGAAGGAGCTTCTTTGAGCGGAATAAACGTCAATCACGTGAGAAGTTAAATATCAATGATTGGTCAAGGCAAGGTCAGTTAAAGACTCATTGCTAACAATGAGCCTTTGCGACGACCCAAGCAATGGCGGTAAACTTCTACGGTTTAACCAAATTTGTTTTTAGACTGTCTGACAATGCATTATGGGATGCTTGCGTAGCGCAGATCTTCAAACATTGTCAATATTTTTGTGGATTATTTTCCACTTAGCCTATTTCTTTCCATAGCTTTAAAGTGTGGAAGATATGAGTAAGGATTAAAGGAACATTTTTCAGTCATTTAGAGTCGAGTAAACGCTGAGCTATCTTCTGGAGAAACCTGATTCTTAAAACCCCCTTTATTTTGATGGTTTAATGCCTTTTTAGTTCGTTGGAAAAGGGAAGTGTCCCGCCTCTCTTTCATTTATCTTTACTGTTCATTATGAGTCTGCTTGTCTCTGGGAGAATCCATGTAATTTGAATTCTTTTAGCAGAATCAATTGATTTTTTAAATATTTATGTAAAGCAGTGAATATCTTTTAGTCGTTAATTGTCATTTTGGCTCACTTGAGTATTCTAATGGTTAGATCTCAAAAGTTGCAGGCAAAAATGATAGTTGTACCTTTGTGAAGCAAAAATCGATCACCTTGTGACTGAAAGCTTTTCTCCCCCCGAAACCGCAATATTTCCTTGGCAACATCATTTCGCTATTTGAGGGGCTGAACAAATCCCCATTACTTATGACATAAATCCCTGTGCTTCGCTAGAAATCTCTATGAAATCTTTGATATCCTATTCATCTTTTATGGAAGTCATTTGCTTGTGAGATACGAACCTTGAACCTATTTTAGTATTTCCCCAAACTCTGAATAGTAATGAATACTTTATAAAATATCACTTCCTAGCGTAGAGTTTTCGGTCTATGTTCTGACGTTGTAAACTCTGAAGAGTGTCAGACGTAAAGCTTTAGTTTACTAAATGTTTGCTTTTTTCAAAGCCACTTTATAAAATAATATGAAACAGTATGTAGCATGGCCTATTCTTAGTGATTTTCAATTTATAAAATTTCGCATAAAATATCACTTTTTTGATAATCATGGCATGTTCCTGATATCTGATAGGTTGAATGGAATAGCAATCTGTGTTCTTAGATTTATTGAGGCAAGTTATTTCCAAGAAGCTATCGATGAACAGGACATTTTCATTGCTTGCATTGTATTTGATACAATTCTCGTATAACAGGACCGTAGGGAGGATAGGGTTACTGGGGAGGGGGGGCACCCCGTTGTTTGAGAATAAAGAGCAGAAGAGGTGGGTCTTATAAAACCAGTGATATTTAATGTTTTGAGTGTCATAAGTCCCTACAATAACAATAGTAGCTAGGGCCCTGACTAGCAAAACCGAATTTCAACCTACATCCTTGGACAGACCATATTCAAAGTTCTAACCGCCTGCCCCAGTTTATGTTAATTTCTCTACTATTAAAATGCACAAATTCAAAATTATTGGAGTGATACACAGCTTGGCACTCACTTGCAGGGGCTTGTCCCAAAAGTTGTGGCTCGGATTTCAGGTACACTAAAACATGCTCAATATAGAGATACTAAATTCCCTTTTTTAGGTCCAGGATTTTACCAACAATGCAGTTCACTTTACACCTTGTTAAGCATGATTTATTGGAACGATCGTGAATTCAGTTGACGTTATGAAAAACACTTCTTAAATATTGTTTTATTCGTAACTCATAGTGGGTGGAAGAAACCGCAGAATGGGCATTCGAAATGTAGAAAGGGTGCGATAATGGGCTTTTCCTGGCTCGGTGTAATGTGAGTTCAGTGTGCGAAATGTTTATTAGTTGTTAAATATGTGGTAATGTCAAGAATTTATGAGATAAAAAGGGCGAATACAGAAATGAGGTCTTCGGAGTTTTCTATGTGTCAATAATTCCATCTGAATTTTCCAATTAAATCGATGCTCAGTAAGTGTGTGATTACATATGAAATGTATTTAGAACGCTTTATATTATGATTTATTTTTGGGAAGTTTCAATTTAATATGATATGTTAATTTTGTATTTGTTTTCTATCTTTTTTACCGAAGGTAGCCATTCGATCAAAGGATTGTTTAATTTGAAACGGGGACGCCGGAATAACCAAAGGGTAGGGAGCTGGCTTCAATAAAAGGACATTTGAAAAGTAATTCTTAATAAATTTTGTAACTGTCACTTTATTTTCGTTTTTTGTTGGCATCTTAAAGCTGGGCTAACCGCTGTCATAAGAATTTTCTACAAATTTTGAGAAATTGCATCATGAATAAGGAACTTCAATCAGGATGTCATATAGATCTCTTTGATAATTGCAAAAAGCCGATGTCAGGGGCATTTTTATGAAAAAGTCTCTTTGACTCCTTTACCTCTCCTATCAATGGGCAAGAGGGGTGGCTGCCTCTCCCCTACGCCCCCCTCACTAGTATCCCTGATTTGAAATCAGTCGCATCTCTGGCAAACCCTTTTCTAAGAGGAAGTATCCCAAACGACATTGGAAAACCTTGCTGATTTTACCTCATCTTTAACAGTCTCATTCACGTGCATCTCCTTTAACAGTCTCATTCACGTGCAACTAGTATCAAATTTTTTTTTTAGTTACGGCTGGGCTGATATTTAGAGGAACAAGTTGTGAAAGGGATGGCTGAAGAAAAGGTGGATTTCCCAATTTTCCACGTTCCCACATCAACTCAAGCGTGCCTTCATTACTCATTACTCATTACTCATTTCGCTTTGCCCTCTTCTGCTTTTTGATAAAAAAACCGTGTTTGTATTTCTTTTCTAGAATAAGTACTAAACCAACGAGTCACAGTGAAAGGGTGGTTTCGTATTTGTCAACTTTGGTGCCGTTTTTGCTTTGAAATTGGATTGCCAAATGCCAATACTGCCATATTTGCTCTTATTGCGCATGGAAATCCACAAGTTTTGCAATGTTTTATTGAGCGACCATCGTCAAATATTAATTTCAAACAAGCTGTTTGCCCAGTGTCTATAAGTTCTTTTCATTGGTTCTCATGGTCCACAAAATGATTTTCAGAACTGGGGTAGAGCCAGTTTTTAAAATGGGTGTGGTCCTATTGGTTTGAAGATTCCAATGTCTTCATCGCTGTTTTGTTTCGCATACTATAAGTTCCGTATTTTAAGTTAGGTATCTGCTGGGGATACTTGCAGCCTCAGAGGTGGTATTGGAAATATTCGACTTGGAACCCCCGTCAGCCGTTGTACACCGATGTATCTTATAAAGTAACTTTTATCCTCGGGAGTCATACACTTTATTGTAAGGATACTGCCATGCTAATAGCAACCTCGAATCACCTTCACAAAAATCGCCACCTTCACCTTCTCGTCACCTTCACATACTTTGCCACCCTCTTTGGAAACTGTACAACAAATAGTGTTTTTCTACTTTCGTCTCCCAGTCTTCGAAGAAGATTCCCCACTTGTAATACTGTATATGTATATTTAAATATATTTTTTAAATCAATGTAAACAACTTTTTGCCAAAGTTTATCTTGTTTACCTATAGAAAAACTACAGATCTGCTTTCGTGCATTCGTTACTATGTTTTAAATGCTGAGTTCTAGAAATGGAACTTTAAGACCTTAGTACATAGAGCAAGTATCCAAATATTAGCTGTTTTCAGGCAAGCTTGCATTCCAACGATGAATGTTAAAGCCATTTGACTGTTTTCCTGTCCTTTACGTAATGTGCCAAAGGATCCTCGGGGATTTTTTATGTTGGTTTTAGTGGTGTCAGCTTCTCTTAAATTTTTCAAGCATTGCAGATGATCTGCTCAAATAATTTGATATTTGTAATGGAAATTCTTGTGTGTATGAATGGATCAGTGCTGGTCCAATGTTTACCGTGCGTATTTCGAAATACCACGAGAGTTCGCAGTAGTTGAAAAGTGATGACTGCTAATTTTCAGAAATTTAACAGTCCTGGGGTATTGGAAAGTGCCCTCTTGCATCCTATCCCGACGTTGCTCACCCCTTTTTCTACACTGGTCTGAATGCTGCAAGTTATCACACCAAAGAAATTTTCATATGAGTAAACGGTGTGCTGTTAAGGTTCAATTCGCTAGAAAAAGCAATAGACCCAAATATTCCAAGGCTTTTTGCTAAAGTTAAGAAGAAAATACTTATTTACTTTTTCTTTTTGTGCGAAATTTAGGATTTTACGTCGAACGAAAGGAATAAAGTTAAACATTTCATTCATTCTGATCCTACATTCCCATTTCCTTTATTGTTCTTTTATTTCATGTCGTTTGAAATTGTGATTTTGAATATTCGAGGTTAAAAGTTGAATTTTCCTATCCTCATTATTTCTGGACATCAAAAACTGATGAACAGCGCATAAAAGCGGTACTCCTTACACTGAAAATACCTATCATAATTGAACCTTTGAATCGTTATATCTGTTACCGCTAAGGCTGACAAGATCAGTATCCGATATCGAATGGAATATTAAAAGCCCTTAAAAGCTCATTCCTTGTGGATTTTCTATATCCACATGACGAGTAACTTCAAAGAAATGATTATAATAGATTTCACACACGAAGGCCATGTCCCCTCCACTTTTTTACAAAACAATTGGGCTTTTTCAAAATCTTTTGTTATGGGTGTTAAATTTTCCCTCGGCTCTCTCCCCCCCCCCTCCACTTTCCAACCTGTGTGGAGCCCATGTAATTTTTAACAACGTTTAGCGACGAAGCAACAAGGGTCTAGACGAATTGGCAACCCCGTATTATCTCTACTATCAGTTTCTTCGATACTACATCCTCCCTGCTCCGGCGTCCCTGTTAGTTATTTTGATATATTCGTTGTCTTGTACAGTTAGTTCTTCGTCAATCTTTGTCGATTCTGCTCACTGTTCATATTTCGAAAGACGATGGAGAAGTCCTGGGAACAACCTACGTCTAAGGGTTCCTTTCTATTGGCAAAGTGACTTATCGTTAGCAAACACTATTTCTAGATAGAGTATTACAAACACTTTGTATAAGATTTTCTCTTATTGAATTCAGTGATTTGTTGTTAGGCGTAACTACGTCTCATGAAATTTCTTAACTGTCTTTAGACGCCAAACAGGGCATTCTTTGATCTCCACTGAAGTTCGCCCTCTGTAAATGCAAAAGCATTTCAAACGCTTTGTTTCACATTCTTCCGCTGCCTCCGCATTTACGATAGTCGGATCAAACCCATGTGACAAAATCTGTATTTAGTTCTATTCTACACGATTGCGTTGGAGTAATCTCTTGATCATGGTTCTTTGGCACAAAATTAACCTTAATAGTTGGAGACCAATAACTAGTGACCAAGTTTTGGAAACCAAACATGCTGCCTCCAGTACCCTTGGTGCCTCTGTCACGGAGGCTCTAGAATAGAAACAGGAACCTTTGATTTTTGAACCAGGGGAGGCATTTCCCTAGAATTTACTTACCAATTGCATTATTAACTATCTGAATTGAAGTTATACTTTCTGATTTATTGATACCATGCGATGCTGCTTCTTACGATCTCATTTTACATTCATGCCATAACCATCTTGAAATGAACTGGTGAGCTTGTGTGTAACCTCTGCAAAATGGAAGCTCTTGGCCCTCGTTGAACTGTCATCAAGGGCCAAAGTTACTAGTCAAAGAAGCACTAGCTTGAAAACAGAAGCCCATTAACAAGATTTATTTCGATGATAAAAAACTGAACCTAGTGTTTTTTATATTGCCATGATTATTTAGCAGCCTCAATTAACGGACACATTCTAATATCGGACACAATAGAACAACGGACAAGATGTGGTCAGAAAGATTAGTTCTATTGAAGAATGCTTACAGAAGCAAGCTCTAGTTTCTGTGCCCAAGACTACTCCATCTTGTACTGTAATGCATTCGTGAATTCGATGGCCTTCTTCGTATACGAGTTTATGCCACAGATAATATCAAAGTTGTGCCTTCCTGCTGAATTTACGATTATAGACACAGGAAATTGTGTCTTTTGGTACGATGTGTCTTTGATTCATAAGCCTTCTGTTTTCCTGTCTCAAGCTTTGCACGAGTTGAAACCTAAAGCCTCCAAACTCCTTCTAACACTGGATAAATAGCACCTTGACATCAATCATCTCTCGTGCTACACTGCAAAGGATCACAAAGTTATCTATTCCGAAATGTCCGATGCGGCAATAACACTATTTATCTTTTAGAACAGGAGGTCCTAAACTCTGAGGATATTGACCCCTCCATGCACCCTTGATTTCTTGTCGACCCCCAGACGTTTAGCAAAAATGAATATTGGTGATAAATAAGTAGATTTGTTGACGATATCGATCAATTTGGGGACCCCAGATCTAGAATATCAAGGGATTGTTAACGTAGATAATGTCGCTTTGCAGTGCCTGTTCATAGAGGTAGATATGGTTTATTCTTTTATCCCCTGGCAGTAGACACGTTACTTGTAATGGAGGGATGTAGAGCTAGATTGACTCTTTCCTACTTTTTCCTATTTTTGAGAACTTTTTCATGAGGGTGGCCTATCCTCTCTGATGACATTGCACCCTTTCAGTGATGTTATTTGACCTTCAGGTCATCAAAAGTTAAATTTTCCGATGATCGTAGATCCTATTTCACTTACCGCCAGGTAACGATTTTGTGGACCAACTGCAGATCTACCGACCAGTTATGGGTGTTACACCCCTCCCCCCTCTAAAACACTCCTCCTATAGCTAGACACCATTAGCTATACATTAAAGGTTAGTTTTGTCAGCCCCAAATTTCGTCGACCTTTAACAGTCTAATGCGAAGTTAAGACATGATCGCATGTTCTAAATAGCGTGCGACACAGGTTACATCTTTAGCAATGTACGTCTTTCTTCGAAAAGCGAAAATTCCAGTACTTCCTCGCAAAGAAGATTTCATTGAACATATTGATTTCGTGCCCGTAGTTTCAATGTGATTAAAACGAACCTCGAGACAGCCAAATTGTATTTATCTATAAGGATATCTTTGCCACATGTTAGTCGAATTGTCTGGTGATGGCGTACATGGTAGGTCAGTGTGGGTCACTTTGGGTCCGTGTCAATGGAATTGGCTTTTTCACAGTGCAACTATGATGTCTAGGCTGCAGGATTATCTGCATGAAATGACTCTTGAGTATAATGTGGGTATGCAGTAGTCAGTAGCGTAGTGGAGGAGGGGGTGGCAATAGCAAAACTTGGCGTGGAAGGGGGTTTTGGCGTTCCAAAAGGCGTGGACTAACATTTGCTCTCCACTCAACTCACCTTTGCCCCTAAATCTTACCACCCTGGCTACACCACTGGCAGTAGTATTTCGCCCCACTTCCCCCTTCCCCCAAAATCCCCATGCAGTATCAAAAACCAGGAAAAAGATCTTATCTAGCACTCATTTGAATATGGAATTTCCAAAGCAAAACCATTTGCATATACACTCTTTTTTTATAAGAACAATTTTATAAAAACACGAGCCTTTATCTGCTAATATTCAAATTTGTCAGCAAATTGAGGCTTTTTCACTCATTTTGTTGGCAAATGAGGCCTGAACACCTCCTTAGAGCGAAAAAGCTAGCAATAGCACTGCTTACACCCTATTAGATTAAGAACAAATTAAGAACAATCCAGCCTCTGATTTTCGAAAAAATTAAGAACAGTCAGCCTGAACTTATTCGTCGTCATTCACTTAATCTTTCCCTCGTTTTCAAATCACAATCTCGTTCTCGACGAAAAACCTTATCCAAATAACCATTTTTGCTTGTTTCGCAACCGGTTTTTATTTAGGGCACTTATAAAACGAGGGCATTTATTTCAAGGCATTTAACCTTGAGATATTTTATGCATATCTCTGGATCGGCCGATGTTGTTTCAAGGTAATAAGAGGTTTGCACTTTTCACACTCCACCCCTCCCTCTGCTTCCTTACATTTGTCACACTAGGGGTTATTAATTATCATTCCTGCCGCGTCATCAATGCTGGTTAGAGTGCTATTTTCTTTAATTGTGTCTTCGTCCAATAGATGTTTCAGGGGTTGTTAACTTCAAAGGATCTCCCTACCTTACATTAACCAAGAGACGCAATGTAAATAGCAAAAATTTTATTCAATAATGTTTCCCTATCTTCAGGCTTTTTACGGACCTCCAAGGAGTAGGAAGTGGCCAGAAAAACCCCCTCCCCCCAGCTACGTTTAGACCTGGGGCTTTCCACACGGTACAATGAAATGTAAAGACAACACTCAGCCTTATATTAAGCTTGTCCATCAACTACCTTCCAACAACAAGAGGCTTGTATGGCACTCGGTCGACCTAGCATGGTTAACAAACGTTTATACAACTCTATTGTCGTTGGAAGGGCGATAGTGGGCATAAAACAGCAATTATCGCCTGGGTAGCCCTTTAAAAAGTTAACGAATACAGATTTGTTGTCTTGTTACGCCTGCGTCCTTACAAGATTTAGATTTGGATCCTGATTGCATTGGCCGATTTTTATCAACCACCTGGAGCTTGGCTTCTCTTTACAACTGTAACGAACTTTCTCCCACTTCTCTTGTGTAATACTTCATTCGATATCCTGACAGAATTTCTCTCTTACATTCTAACGGAAATTGCAATTTATGAAAAGAAACGTCTTTGCCATCTCCTCTAAAGATATGCAACTATTTAAATCGACAGCTCAAACCCACAGATCTACCCTGACAATTCGATTTATAAATATTACCATACACTACTAATTACAGACACGCGCCGGCTGCTATCTTGCTTATGCCCCTGCCATATATGGCCCTCCGCCTGTGGTGGGGCTTTTCTTCTCGTGACCAGTACAGCCACGACAGGTGTAGATTTCAATTGATTTGCACAAAGAGATTCCATCAGTTCAAATCAGTCATAAGCCGCCACGTGCCGTCTTTGTTCTCTTAATCGGATTTTGAACGTTGGCCAATCGTCAATGTATATACTCTGTTCCATTAGCCATTTGTCTCCAATCTAATTCGTCCTCAATTTAGATCTGTTTGCTTATTCATATTTCGATTTAATTACTTTGTTTGATGTTATTTTCTTGTTAAATTCTTATAACCCAGTGGCTCTATCACGAGAAATCTCGAATATCTTCCTGCAAAGACTCGACTCCTTCTGTGCCTGTTTCTAAACTTGATTTTTAACCAAGCTATGTAATTTTAGTAACTCTTAAGCGGCCAAAGAGCTCTGTCTTGAAAGAATTGTTTTCATTACCACAGACACAATGAAAGCTTCATTATTCTTTTTGATCTGGTTTACCATCGTGCTCATTTGCAGAATTCTGAGGTGGTTGGTCACTTGAGTGTTCCACCTTAACTTATCTACCACCTTCATCTTTGAAATGCATAACGTTTGGCCAGTCTAAAATTTTTGTCATTTTTGTTATGTTGTCATGTTGTAAATTTGTCTCTGTTGTAAATAGCTGTGGCTCTCGTGCTAACATTTGATTGACATGAATCAATTGCTGTTAACGCCCCGCTGCAATTTCGTGAATATTGCTGTACCTCTAGGTGGGCCCTTCGCTCCCATTCTTTTCAATCGACTCTTTTACAGTTATATGCAAATTCTATCTATTGCTATTACATATATCATCGAAATGACATATTATTTGGCATTGGTGTGAAGTTGGAGCTACAGTTAATCATATGTCGGACATTAGTGGCTCATGGTCTTCTTCTACAGGTTTCTGTCTGCGACACACTTACTTTTCCATTGTTTAGGTGTGTCTGTTGCTGAGATGTTAATGGAGGTTTAACTGCATGAAATTTTAGTGAAACGAGAACAATTTATCTTGTGGTGAAAGTTTCTACCTGTCACTGGTCATTTAACTTGTTGTTTCATTTATCGCTGGATCAAAATGGCGTGGTTTCGTAATAATAGTATTGCCATGCGTTAAGAAAGGTGTGAAAGAACAATCTTTAAAATGTTATTTAGCTAAGATTTCTGCTCCTTTTTTGTCATGTAAATGGCAGGAACCTGTTGCAGCGTGAAGGAAACACGTTAGATATTAAGATATAATCACGTATACGGTCATAAAGGTCTACGGCACCAGCAGTCACGGAAAGCAAAATATGTTGAGGCCAAGCCAATTGATAAATTTTGATTTTGATTGTGTAGCAACGAAAATGCTTTCTAGATAGAATGATGATGAGGGTGTTAGGATTCAATTTACTTTAGGGTTTGATCGCTTCAGGCAAAATCTTGTTTTTGAAGGTACACCATATTTAACTGATTTACATATTGAGAGGTATTTCACGCTGTTCTTCCAGATTTTGTGGGCAAAATTAAGAATTTCTAAAAAAAGGGGTTTTTGATAACACCACACTCCGGATAAAGTTAATAGGAAGATCACGGATGGCGTCAATATTTTTTGCACCTAGGGAAGGAGAACGAAGATAGGGGATAGCAGTGGCGGCGCCAAGGGGTGGTATGGGGGGTAATTCCCCCTCCCCCACTTTTGTCGAAACACGGCCTATATATTTCTTCTAGAAACGGATTAAAAAGCACTAGGTAGGGGTTAATCATATTTCCTAAGGAAATTTGACCTGATACAAAGCACTGAAACGAGGCAAATAGGGCGTGATCTCACGGGCAACACCCATTAACCTCCCACTCTGCAGTAGCTGTCGCTGCCACTAGGGGATAGGGGTTATGAAAGGGGGTTTTCTATTCCTTGTTTCGGTTGCTATGAAGAGGAAGGCAATTTGGCCCTGCCATGTGTGGAAATGCACATGATGGACATTGGATACCTATTTATTTTGCTTTCGAAGTTTTGTTCTTCTCAAAAAGACGCCAGAGATTTTTATTGTTGTTTTGCTGCTATTTTGCACCGAATTCATTAAAACAAGGGTTCATAAACATTGTCAAATTTCGCGCCCCATGAGACACTGCCGCAGTGTGCGTAAGTCTACTTGAGATGCCGGTGGAACAAACTGCAAGAATCTCGTTATTGCTTATCAAGTGTAAATGTTTGGTTTTTAAATCATCTTGTGTTTTCACAGTCTTTGCCTATGTGAGCCCCGTTTGCTGCATAAACACGGTCTTGCTGTGTGTATACAATCAATGGCCTCCGAAAGATGGCCGCACGGATGCGTAAATCGCAGATTTGAACTGCGTATTTACATAACATACGGTTTTATCAATAAGTTGACGTCTGTTTATTAACGGATAACGGACAACTAGCGCCGAAATACCCCCAGTACTCTTCGGATGCGACAATGGGCACAGTTACTACAGAGCAGCAGCGTAGTCATAACCAAGGTCACAGGCATACGAGAAATAGGGGCTGGGAGAGCTGAGCCCCCCCCCCTCCACCTAGTAAAACAACATCTCTCGCATTTCAGGATCCATTCGGGCAGTTTTACCTCAATAAAGCAATAACATTCGGGCAAGATCCGTGCTTAGCCCTTAGCCCCCCTAAACATTTTGCATCCGCTACGCCCATATCTAAAGTGACAAGATTTAAGGAGGGGGTTCAATGGTGAATACAGTGAGCATAGATGCTGGGGTCAGGGAGCCCTCCTCGGAAATATTTGAGATCACGTCTTTCTAAGTGCTATGGTAATTTTTGTAAAATAATTTGAAATGAATAATGCAATTGGTTTAGCATCGAACCGCTCCTGCTTTTAGCAGTTTTCGAGCAACATTCGACGATACAGGGGGCAGCCCCCTTCGCCCCACGTTGCTGCACTAGTGTTTCAATACAAGAGCTTGTCATGGTAGAAAAACAGCTTCATTCGGGACCCATTTCATCTGGGATAATAAACAGCTCCAAGTCATGAAAGTAGGTTGATGCATAGCAACCTTTTTGTTGGAAATCTATGTTGCATATTTACGTCAAAATAACGAAGAAATGTTAATGTTTGTAGTTCATTCTTCTTTTATAAGAAAAATTTTACAAGAACACGAGCCTCAAAATTTGTCAAAAGTTAAGAAAAAATTAAGAACAAGCTGAGGCTGAGCTTCTGCAAAATGCAATTTTGAATGTTTTTTCTCGAAATGAAGATTTTTAGCGATGTGTGGGTGCTTTTTCGGTGAATATTCAAGTTGTCACCAAATTAAGGCTGTCTCGCTCACTTTCTTGGCAAATCAGGCCTGAACACCACCCTAGAGGGAAAAAGCTAGCACTCGCACTGCCTACACCCTATTAGATTAAGAACAAATTAAGAACAATCCAGCCTCAGATTTTCGAAAAAATTAAGATAAGTCAGTCTGAACTTAAATTTACTGGTTCTTATAAAAAAAGAGTGTATTGCCAAGTTTGGCACATCCCCACAGTTTAGCTAAGGGCTCTCGTGGTAATCAGTAAGGGTAGAGAAAACGGGTTTAGTTAACGAATTCTAGTATTGGGTGTGCATCCCTCCTTAGTTAAGCGTCTCCTGTCATTGTTTCAAGGACCACCATCACTTGCTCAATGTATCATACTTTTACCCAGACAGTCGTTAGGAACCCATAGGAGGCATTTGCCAACATATTACCAGAAGCTGGGTTTTTGGCACTAATTGGATAATAATTTGTAATTGCGATTAAACAATTGTATATTGGTTTCATTTCAGCGACATCGAAACCGTGGATGCACCAGGGAAACGTGTTCCCAACGTTTGGAGAAACCCCCTTAATAGGGGGTATCTTTTTTTGACATAGTACCCCGTTTTTACGACAAGCTTCCCCTCCAACTTTGAAATGCTTTCGATGTCCCTGAATGGGCTGTTTGTGGAGATTTTACCCCTATCTTCTCATGGCATTCTTTCCTATTGCGGTACTCTGCAATGCAGAAGTCAAATCAGAATGGGGATGATGGCAATTTTTGTTAAATAGGGGTAGGGCACAATATTTTTTTACGGTATCTTAGTTGGCAAAAATAATTTTTAGAAATCGCTTTGGGCACCAGTCCCTGCAACTCCTCCAGATGCTTTACCCCCGCCTGAAAGTAAATAAGGAATTTTTGGTATTCACTTGTATTCATTTCTATTACAGTTAAGTTCCAAGAATGGGCGTGGTCAATGCTCGGTGGCTTGGTGGCACCTTTGTTATATCTCATGAAATATGTGGCCAGAAATGCGTTGTAATGGCACCTAGCCCGATAGAAAAGAAACTCGACCTGTTATTTTGGATGATCATTAAGGAAAACAAGCAAAGAATATAATATTAGTCTTAATTAGAATTACATGCCAATATAAAAAAGCTTTGGCTCCACTCCTTTCATATGCCTAGACGCGAAGCCTAACTTTGCATATTGACGTCATAACCGAAAAGGATTGGCACTCTTCTGCTCGTTGTAATCCTTTCCCGTGTTAATTTTGAGTGGATAAACAACAGAAAAACAATGATTGCCATCCTAATGATCCTCACTTTGACTTTGAAGTGCCGCAACGAAAAGACCTGGCATCCAGATTATCGCGTGACACAAACACAAGAGTGAATAATTTCAATATTTGTCACAATTATACCATTTTTGTAGCAGATCAAGGTTAAAAAAAATATATTAAATTATAGATACGAAACATAGAGAGATAAGTCTTTCAAAATTCTAGAGTGTGACAGACTATTCCAAGTAGAATAATATTTAGTACGCCTGGTATACCGTTATTATTTTAGCCATACAACCAGGGGTGTAGTGCTAGGGGGGCTAAAGGGGGCTGAGCCCCCTTGTTAACGCTGAAAATTAGCCAATTTCTACAGTTGCTATTGTTTTAGCAACATTTTGTGCAAAAGACCCCCTTGTTATTTTGATAGCACTATACCACTGCATACAACTAACAAGTATAAGAATTTGAATACCAAAGCCGCCTACATAATTGTTGGAAACAAAAAGAAACAAGTAAAAGGGACATAATTGTACAAAAATGAAGCAACATAGACCAATTTGCCAATAGCCCCTCCCCCTCCTGCCCACGAACTTAGGCTATTTCGTATCAGCTATTCTTATGCCCTGTATGCCTGTATGTATTCTGTGATGAAGCCTAATCTCTTGATGGGGCCTAAGACCGACCTATATTTCCCGTTCATGGGTTAGAATGGAAGGAGGTCCAATAGAGCAAGGTGCTGGAATCAAGCAAACTTGACCAGTTATTTTTCTTCCTATTTTGTTCGTTGGTAATGGGTTGCATGCCTGGTAATGGGCTGCATGCCGGGGGGAGTAGGAATGGAGACATAGCCCTATGATAAGTTCTACAGTTTACTTACAATCATACCATGAACCAGCATGTTTTGATAGTTTAGGGGTATAGAAATCATTTCTTAGGGGGTCAAGTCTTAGTTTTCTATAAAAAGAAGACAATTGACTAGTACATTAAAAGAAGAATTGCAGTTGGAGGGTTGGAGGGGCAATTTTCATCTATTGAAATAAGGCGAAGAAGGGGTGCAGCTCTAATTAATGACATCACGGTGAACTGAGGATGTTTTTGCCACAGTGCATTGCGTGAAGCTGATCGCCATGCCCGTAGGAACTCTGTTTATATTTATCATGTAGGAAGTTGAAAAGGAGACACGAAAATTAGTCAAAGATGGCGATGTTGCTGTGTACGAAGCGCCCCTAAATAAAAGGCTGATCTGCTTTAGAGCTAAATTTCTAAGCCTGTTTTGCCCATTGATTCTGCCACAGTTTCCCATGAATATCAACCTGTTATGATAAAAGGTGGTGAACCAAGATTTCCAAAGTTTTAATACCAAACCGCAGAAATATTTGTATACATAAAGCTCTCTTTAATTGTTATAAATAGTGCATTATTTAAGATATTATTTCCTCCTTTGCACTTTAAAATTTGAAAGAGAATTAGATTTATTTGCGTAAACAGACAAAAATTAAGCCGCTATTTTGTGAAAAGGCTTTTCTTGCCACCTTCCCTTAGTTCTTTGTAATGTCGATGTGACCTTTGCGTATTTCTTAGGCCTTTTTGTTTAGGCCATTATACGTTGAAAGAACAAATAACCTCTAATTCATTTAACCTCCTTTTGAATACAGTGTGTAGACCTCAGTTTGTTCAAACACAAGTTCGTTACAACATTAAGGCCAATTTTAATTTCAATTATTTAAGTGGGAAGGCTGCCTTGGTGTTGTTAAGAAACCAAAGCAAATTTAGAATACTGCAACTATGTTAAACGAATTTTCTTAACTCACGTCAAATCAATGGGTTCTCAAAATTAATCGTATGAAAAGGTCAGGCTTTCAGAGAGTATTTTAAATGTGGTCTAGGGAGTGGGATATTTTCTTGAAATACAAAGTGAATCCGTCATGAGGCAAGAAAAGAGGACACATTGAATATCTTTGGATGCTTGTAGCTAAATCGCACCCATACTGTCATTGTATTTTTTATTTCCCTTTTTTAATTTCTGTTTATGTCATGTAACAGAACTATTATCCTAAGTTACTTTTTTACTCAATGCTGACTCCTCGTTAGATGTTGAATTGGTGTCCCTGGAACAGGGATGTTAAGTAGGGTTGCTCTAGGGACTTGGGAAGCCCATACCCACTTTTAGTTGCTGAATATAAACCAAATGTACTCCTTGCTATTTCTTCACATTTTGATGCGAAAGCCCACCCTCACTTGGCCTAATCCGATCAAGATTGCTTCTCTTTAAACTTTCTCAGCTCTCTTGAAAAAGTCATATTTAGCAAGAAACTTAACTTGAAACTGTATTAAATAGCTAAGTTTTACTGCATTCCCTGTTAATTCTTTATATAGATAGTAAGTAAGTTACCATATTAAACCGTATCTCACTTCCAATGTGTAAAGTGGTTAAACTTGAAGCTTTAGGTTGTCATCGATATGCTTCATCATTAGTTCATACTTTTAGCATGCACTGGATTTTCTTCTATGTCCTTTGTTCGCCTGCAGATAAAAAACCAAACCCAAATTTTGGCTTCATTGTAAAGGGAATCTTCACTTCTCAGGTTTTTTGAATTTATGATAGACTAGACAGTGCACAATCAGCAGAATTCCTTAATCATAGTAAAGGTTAACCTCAGTGACTTGAGTCCATTAGCTATCTAAATGCATGACATACTCTTCTTCGGTGGTAAGAATATCTAACATAGTATTATTGTCCTGTCAAACCTGTAACCAGGTGAATAGTTGCCAAGACCCGATACAGGAAATTCAAAGCAGGTCCAGCCACATGGTGGATAAATTGGAAAATACTTTCTTCTTCTATGGAATATGTGTTTTCAGCCCCTGCAATTCAGTTTAGCCTTTTATTGCAAACCTTACTGCTTTTAAAACCAATTTTCTGTTGGTAGATTTTAGCAGTCTTCTTCAACAATTGTAAATTGAAGCCCTTACTTGCGTCATGTGAATCACACGAAGGAATTCAAAGTTGGCCTACCAATTTCATGGTGCCTTTCCCTGATAATTTTCGAAACCATAATGATAAAGCTTATTATGGTCCTTATAAAGCCTTATCATATTTCGCATTAAATTGCTTTTGTAACTTAGTCGGCAACATTAACTAAAAGGAAATGAACGGTTTTCTAACTCTCAATTGATGTCTGAAGTCTTCTGGCGATAAGGGACTTTCTCGAGACCAATATTCAGCAATGCATCATTATCATTTATGAGTTGAGGCATATTTTCAGCGACGGCAATTTCATCTGTAAAATAGGTTTTTTGAAAATTCAAAGGAAATTCAAAAAACCCTCTTTGACAGAAAAAATTGGGCTGGTGAATTTGATTAGAATTGTGTTTTGGGCATAACAGCATAAAAAGGCTTCAACCTTGGTGCGAGTTAAGGAGGCTACGGGTTTGAGATTGTAAAGAAGCCCACAATAAGACGGATTCATTTCTCCTTCTTCGATGTCACCCTGTTTTGCCGTTGCAGTTGTTGTTGTTGCTGCTGTTATTGTTGTTGTTGTTGTTTCTACTAAATTAATTAATTTGCATATGCGTTTAAAGATTAAAGACTGCGATTAAAGAACACAGAGCCCTGTCTTTTTATATATATTCTCATAAAATTTACAATGACAATCAATTACAATAAAAAAGCCTAGGAAGCATGGAAATGCATAACAACCCTAAGACTTACACTTAACATAGAGACACAAATATTACAATAATAAGCTACAAAGGTGATTGGAGTGGTGTCGCCCATCGTTCCAATAGCGTTGCAGATATGACAAATACTCACAAAAAGCTATTTTGATATCAAGTCTACCTATGTTCCTTACTAATCAAACAAATTTACAAAATATTTACCCTGTTTTTACAAAATATCTAGAGCCTTAAGCATTGTTTGGAGCTTCTTTGCCTAATCTACATCAATCCTCATCGAAAAGCTTCAAATTAAACATTAAAGCATTGACAACCTTACGTCAGGGTTCCTCCTTTAGCTTCCAAAGCTTCCAACCTTTCATTTTAGCAAACGAATGTTATTTAAATAAAGTCAAGGCCTTTTAACTCTTGGTTGTCCCTTTTAAGCAAAACTGGAATTCTTTTGCTCGATAGAGAAAGATACATTGAAGTTCAGTTTATTTTCGGGAACTTTCCCATGAAACGATTATCGATAATAACTGAACTGCTCAGTTAAGCTTGCGATTTGTTATGGATAATGAACAAGATTTATCTTTCCCGAAACAACAACAATCAATTATGAAGAAATTTGTCAAAAAAGGACCAAGAGAGCGCAAAGCAATGGATGCTACCAAGGAAAGAATTTCGGTTTTTATGCTACCGTTTGAGGGGTTTCGTCAAAAAGTACTACCATTTTCTACATGAGGGTAATTTTCTACAATTTTAGCGGTGGCCCTCTTTGACCCAGACCGGACCCTCCTGGCTATAATGGGAGTACTCCCCCCCCCACCCCCCGGGCTATGCCTTCATGTCTGTTGTCAACTTTTGGGCAAATACGACGCTTTGGCCTACCATTCCTTTAAAAGTAGTTTGTTGTTCTTTGATTAACATGGACGCTTTCCTCAACAGTCACTCCAAGCAAAAACTTTCGCCTCCCTTTCTTCTTGATTTAGCCACTGTTTCTTGGACCAAATGTATGAAAACCGTTCAAAGATCTTTGCTTTCACTGTTCATGGAATGCGAGGAATTTTTCTTCTTCTAGACGGGATATTAGTTTTTATTCCAGAAAATGACAACAAGGAAAACTACAATGCTCTTACCAAAACATTCTGAGAACTAACGGGCATTTGAAAGCCGCTGTCCGTAAGTTACAATGTAATCTTGAAAGCCGTTTTAGCAGAGTGCAAGGGAGGGGCTGTGTTGTTGCTTTGGTGCAATCTTGTGGCAAAGTGGCACTGCCACCCCACTCTTTATCAACTGGTTGAAAAAGTCATCAGTGAGGCGGTAAATTGGCCAGAAAGGAGGTAAAATATAGACAAGATTGTCGACAAAAAGATCTTCATCGGTAGACATTTTCTTCATAACGTCCCTAACCAATTTTCCCCATTCAAGAAGATAAAGGTACACCCCAGCTGAAAGGGTTTACTTATACCTGAATAAGGACAAGGAAAATGGTTCAAAAAAGGCATAATGAGGCAAAAATAGAACCTTTCAAAATATGGGATAGCCCCATATCCTATGTGCTATCCAGCCCCTACATCTACGACTAAATGTACGTTTAAACAAAAAAATGTTTACTATCCAGAATTCAAAGACAGAAGGGTAGGGTAGAGACCCAACAAAGCTCCTTGTTACAACTCAAAGTGGTTTTTTATGTTATATTTATTCAAGAGGATTTCCTCTTTCCCAGATTTTTCATCATTGAAAGCGTCCAATGCTCTTTTCTTTCAGTATAATAACTTTATCATAATCTACTATAATCTTCCATGTTGTTAACGGTGAATGTCGAATTTTTTGAAAGTCATATCCTAGTTTGACAGTTATGTCAGTTCTACTGGTCTAGTATGAGACGAACGACCCAGCTTCGGAGGCTCCAGGGCAACTCCATTTTCAGGTCAAGATAGGGGCAGATCCAGACAAATTTTAGCCATCTTGGGAAAACAGCCAACATAGAAAAAAGAGAACTTCTCGATCCCATATTTTCCAAATAAAGTAACTTTTCATTAGGCTCAAAACTCAAAAATTTTTCGTCAATTAATCAACAGTGCTATAACAAGCAGGTTCAGAGAGAGTAGGGGGAATTCAGAGAGGGTGGGAAAGTTCTTTTCATCACCTTTTTTCTCACAGAAACGCTGTCTTTTCCATATTTTTAATGCTACACCCTTCTAATAGTGTTATCGTATCGTTCATAAGTTTATTCTAAAGAATTTTATTATAATTTTCTGACCCTTTAAGTTTCGGATTTTCTGTTTTCTGATGTTATCATGTCAGGCTATAAAATTATTTTGTCTAAGGAATGTTCATAACTTGAAGTGCTCAGATTTTTTTTCCAGTGTCATATTTTTTGTTTCCGAAATTGAGGAAGAAAGGCATACTTCGTCTAAAATATTTAATTTCCCACGGGAATCATGATATTTTGTTTATTATCGAAACACTAACAGCTTTAGGTAGAAATAATATCAAAGAGCATCTAGCCACTGTCACTGTGATGCCCCTTTCTCCTTCACAGCACCCCGATTACATCACAATTCTTGCTTCATCCTGCCTGTTTACCAACTGTGCTTTGGAAAAAAATATTATTTGATCCATGCTGTGTGATTTTCACAAAATTTCCTGTTATCCTCGTACATGGAAACTCAGTTTTGGCTTTTCCTAACAGGAACTATGCAAGGCCACTTCGAAGTGTCCTTGCTATGTGTCTTCACAATCTAATAATTGGAGGAGACTATTCTAGAGAGAAAATTGAATTCTTCATTATTTGAATCACAGCATCCGATAGTCCTTTATTTTGTTATCGACCACTCTCTGTTGTATTCAAAGTGCTAAGCTGGTCTTTGCCTGTAACTAGTATGAAGCAATAACACAAAACTGAGATAATACCTTTATCGTAATTTTTTAGCAATGCCCACAGTTCTACGTCATTTCAAGAGTTGTTTTGAATTCCACTTTGAATAACCGTTTATAAAACAATTTTGAAGATATAAAAAGTTTGCAGGCGGTGATCTTCTTTCTCTTTCCCCAGGGTTCTCCTTTACTATCGGTCTATCCGTTTATCTTCCCTAATACCATCTAATTATGAAGCGATCGCACTCCTTGTGTTGCGAATGTGTACTTATTTTATTCGATTAGAAGAAAAATCCGGACAGATCTTTGAAATCTTTACCGGTTTCCCCCTGTTTGAAACATGAGACAGGCATCATAGGGGGCAGGATAGGGGCACCCTGCCCCTTTATTTAATTTAGGAATTTGTCTTCTGTTAGCTCAAATTTTTCTTCTTCGCGTCACATCATAAATTTTACTTTACATTATTTGAGAAGGGAAGAATGTGAGCTGATTTGAGTATAAAAGTACTCGTGAATGGTTTTCATGTCAAGGCAATAGTCATATTTTCAACATCGTACCCTTATTTTTCATAATACATCTGCAGGGCCATCAGAAGGGAGGGAGCTGGGGCCCCCCAATTATTGTCAAACTATAGTATATTCCCTTTATAACAGTGTGCTGAATGGGCAGCAATGCATTGGGCACTCCCCCCCCCTAATATGAATTTTGTTACGACGGCACTCCAAATGTTTCATGTTTCTAACATAAACAGAAACAGAACATTGCAAGAACTAAATATTTGGAATTGCATCATCGCTTAATATTTCTAGGTTTTTAATCGCTCAAAGTCGAAACCTAGAACTTATTTACTGACATAGTAAACACTCATTTATTATGCCTCAAAACAACGCATAGCAGCATTTTTAGGTTTCTGATACCCTTTTCCAGTTCTCCATTTACGTAAATTGTTTATGAAATGTTTGCGTATCTTGTGGAGGTATTTCCATGGCAGTTATGTATTTCAAAAATAGGGGGGGGGGGGCATTCATACGAAATTAAAAGATGTTTGTCGTGTGGAATGATTTTCATCGTTAGAGTTTTAAAATTGTTGTTGTAAAAACAAAATGTTGTTTTCAGATGCAAAGTTGGCCTTTTATCGAATTTTACTTTAAATAGGCTCTCGATTTATTTGAAGTGTATTCGTATACACTAGGGGCATATTGCCCTGAAAATAACAATGGGACCCTCACAAAAACAATAAACAAGAACGAAAACCAATAGCAAATGCTTGAAATCAACTTCTTTTAGCCATTATCAAGGAAGGGTGAGATTGAGCCACCCAGCTCTACACCCCATGGCGTTAAGTGACGAAAATTGGAGACAAGGTGTTTCTTGGGATACCAGTGTACATTAGAATAATTTCCATGGCTTAAGTAGTTTTCTTCACTGTCCCTGATGGGAGATTTTTTTCCTCACAAGGGACAATGAATCGTTAAATCATGACGAAATAATCTTGAAATGGCGTTCAGTTATGGCAAATATTCTTGATGTAACCGGCCGATCTTATATTGGTGCGATTCTATCACCCTCCCTGGAATAGCTGGATCAATTAGAAATAGCTTTAGTGAGATTTTAGCCACCTTAATCATTGAAATATTGTGTCATTATCAAAGGCCCTTCACGTCTTTATCTCGTGGCAATTTGCGAACCTTTTGTGCATTACAAAATACATTTTTCATTTGTCATGATAGTAATTAAGATATTTGTTGATAATCTTTTGTCTCAAAGAAAATATTTTTCTTTTTGTGTTCACTACAGTTTTCATGAAAAACTTGATAAACAATAGGTTTACCAGAATCCTTTGCGCTCACATCAGGTCGCTTATCGCATGGTGCTAACGGATTTTAGGCTTACTTTGCCCAGTACGTCATATGATATAACAGTTCCACTACTAAGGAAACTGAATGCTGAGTCTCACATATACCTCTTTTTAACAGTAATAAATGCAGGATTAGTATTTTTCTCCCTAAACATATGTATTCTGCGGGAAATCGGCCTATCCCCAACTGTTTTCACGGCTGGGAATGACGCCACACAAAAGCACTTGCAACTGTTACAGACATCATTCGTGTTCTGGGAACTTCGTGGGAGCCATTTCCCTTCTACACAGGTTCCTCACTCAGTCATGCAATTTTTCAAAATCTGCATGTTTACAGTTTCGCTACCAATCATCACACACAAAGGCTAGGCCAATATTAAGTATAGTAGCAGTTGGTTATTTGCACAGTTTGGCAGCGAAAAGTTTATGATAGAACACATTCCTTCGATTTCTTGAATATTTTTTGCATCTAACACCGATTCTGTCTTTCTTCAGTCCCTTTCCATCACTTCGTGTCACCGGAGACTTTTGCTCGAAGAGCGTCCTTGTCACTTTTCTGACCTTTTGTCTCGATTTAGTTATAACTGTGCTCTTTAGGGTGAATGACGAATAATAGGCCCGCCTGCCATTTTCAAAATTGAATTCATGACTGATATGACTGTTTTGTTCGTGGTCTTGTATCTATAGCTTATTGCTAAACTTCTTAGTTCTTCCATCATATGAAAAAAAAGAATGCAAATTGTTTAACAGTGAAGTGGTCAGTTTAAACTAATTGAGATCTGATAATCGTGCGTCACCGCTAGTGAATGTTAAACTAAATTCTTGCTATTTTTTGTCATGGCATTGAAGAGAGTGACTAAGTGATGTGGGTTGGGGTTGGGATCACGCTCCTCCAATGGAAGGCGTGAACCATTTGGTATTTTGAAGGGCGTGGCATATTAGCATTTCACTACCCCTCACACTACCCATTTACTTCAGAAAAGCTTGGGACAATTTTTGGGACCTAATGATCTACCCAATTTCTTGATATGTAAACATCACGAGCCCCCTTCATTTTCTTTCTGTTAATAAACGAATGGAAAAGTTAAGCAATAAGTTAACATTAAATAGAGTACTAATATCTTTCATTCTTATTATAATGATTACATTTTAGCTCTTCAGTCTGGCTGTTAAATTTTTGAAATAGTTTGTTGTTGTATTCTGTTCTAAACAATTGCTGAACAAAGCTTCAAGAAAATAAAGTTTCAGATTATCACAATTTGGGCTTTTTATCCATACAAGCCTTTATTATGTTAGAATGTGGAAAACATTTCGAATAATTTACGGGAAGCTCTTTTCTACACAACCTTTAAGCCGTTATTTTGTGCTTTTGAGCCTTTGTGTACACAAGGAATGAAATGCGACTTTCGATTTAACAAAATATTAGCAAAGTCTTTTGAACGGCAAAGAGACAAAAATCCCTTTACAAAGAAAGTCTATGTGTATTTTTGTCAGCAGTAAATGTTAGCATTTGCCCGGAACTTACAATAAGGCCTATGACATATAAGTGTGTTTTTGTGACTAATTCGCTATTTGAAACCGAAATTAGAGCTTCGGGTAATACAAAGCGACCTTTGGCACCAAAAGTGCCAAAATGGGACAATTATCTGCGGGTGTCCTTTTGCTATATTATATAGACGCTTCATTTGCGCTATATAGAAGCTCCTCCTTTTTCATCCTATGCTTCCTATGTATTTTCAAAACGTCCGAAAACTACACTGTGCCTTATCGTAGCAATGTCATTCTCTCCTTGAATAGTCTTCTAATTAAAGAGTCATTTAAGCAACGAGATCTCGACTGCAAAGATACTTTTATTTCACTTTTTTTCAGCCTTTAAAACTACTTACGATTTGGAGTTACAAGAAATTCGAAGCTTCACTGAATTTACCGAGAGCTAGGCCTATTCCAAATGGTGCCTTGTGATCTTTCATAATATAGCAAAAATATCGAAAAATTTGAAACTATTCTGGTAGTAGGTTAAAAATACATAAATATATTATATTTTACCAATTTACAAGGTTTATTCAGATTATGCGAGCTATAATACTTATGTTTTACCATTATAAACATCGCTGTAAGCATTTCGTTTTTAATTGTGTGCTCATATATTTTCCTATCTTCAACAGCGTCTCAAAATATGCAATAAGTTCTCTCAGAAGGTTTCTATTCTTAAAGAGTTCTAAAGTTTTCCAGATCTGCTAAGCTTTAGCTTATGCACTAATGCCCCAAATCTTTCTATAAAATAACGACAATAAAATTCAGCAATCGTGAATGAAATTTTTTGGGCCTAACTGGTAATGATACTGCGAGGTTTTCTTCCCTATTTAAAAATGTGCTGTCTACATAGAGTAACGTTCTTTGCAAAACAAATTTACGAAGTTTTGTAAATTTACTCGATGGTTTAATTTTAAAATTTAATTTTGACGTTCGAAGCTTAGGAGCTGTAGATTTTTTAGATGATAACAATATCATTATGGATGAAGAAGAAAATGTGAACTGCACATGTTCAATATGTCAAAATAGTCTAATTGCTTTTTTCAATATTATTCTTTGTTAAAGCTTAATAATAATTTATTGGTTCTCAAAATTTTTTTGTAAAAATATGTTTTTTAAGAGAACGTATCGCCAAATTCCCTTGCTAAGACATTTAAATGAATTTAGATGTAATTATAGATGGCATACATAAATGAACCATATTAGCTTCAAAGTATAAATTTGTTTAACTACCGTCATTTTTCAAAAGATAAGTAAAAGGTTTTTCGAATCCACCCAACTCCTAGAGAATAGGACTTCAACTGGTTTATTTGATTTTCTTGAGTAATAAATTTGAGAAGCACAATTTGAGAAGGTACAAAAATTTTTATGATTACCAAAGAGAGTTAGACTAAAACGAGAACGACAAAGAACAATGAAAGATGCATTGTCGAAATTATAAGAAGATAAGGAGGTAACAAATAGGTTTAGCAAAAATACCTATCGTGTGACAAAAAATTTTTTTTAATTGGAAAGTTGAATTTCCAAGTTGAAATTTTTTTGAAAAAGGCTTGTTCTAAATCATTATATGGGTTTCAGTTTCTAATTTTGTGCAGTTTCTCTAATTAACATGTCTTTGTTGATCACTGCGAGGGGAGGCTGTTTAGTTTTCAGCCACGCCCTTTTAAAAGACTGGCATTATTAACGATGATCGACCAAAAATTGTGTTTGAGAAAATTAAAAAGGTTAAAGAAATTGTGTAAAGGTCTCCAAATAACTTTAGATGGCAAAACGGATCCCCGATACATTTCCTCAAAAACATCAACCGAAACGAAATCTATATAAATAATCTTCAAAAAATTTTAACGATCCTAAATCTCTTTATGAAAAACTAGTTTCGAAAACCGTTGCTTTTAAAAAACGAAGAAAAATCCTAGCACCATGCTGGAACCCTGGCAGCAGATTTTACGCATTTTTGTGCTCAAAATGCTTGATTACATTCCTTGTATCCAATTACATACTTGAGAGATTTTAGACGAAGGAAAAAAATCCATCTCGTTGTACAGCGATTATATCTTTTTTCCTGAGAACACACCGAATAAAAAATGCAAATGATCACTGAACCGTGACAAATTGTTGCTGTGTCTCCCAACTTCTGCCAGCGTTTCGGTCTCTTTGTATCCAGCTCGATAACAGCCCTACTGTGCAAACCTCTGCCCGGCAGCCTCCATATTTATATTTCGAAATACTTATCTTGATTGTTTACATTGCTTAGAACCGAAACTTCAGTAAATATTCTCAAAACTCATATCTACCTTTCATTCAAGTCTTGATTGACCTAAAAGTCTGGGCAAATGACCCTAAAATTGCCGGTACCCTATCGGAGAAACATTTTTCCAAACTTGGAAGGCCTTATTCGGGCGAATTTTGTGTTAAGTTTGGCCAAGCTCAGCGCTCAGCTAATTCCTAATCAGTATTCTCAAACATCGAGTTAAACATAATGGGTGTATTCATTTTTAAAGTGTTAAATTCATTCATTTCAAGCATGAACGGAATCTTCTCCTTGTTAGAAGTTTCGCCATTTGGCACAAAGGATAAGAGCCGGAACAACTATTTTCACCTGCCCGCTGGAGAGAGCCTTGTTGCCTGCAGCCGAGACTGATAATGAAAACGCGGCCACGGTCAACTGGCCCCGTGGCGAGTGGAGATTCGAGGAACGAAATTTTTGAATCAGTCTCAACAAACTCTCGATGAGGGTGGGACGAAGTCAGGCAAGGCGTACGATGTTGTTATAACTTTGTTATACTTCATATAGCCCGTAAGACCTGATCCTCGATCTCTACCTTAGTTAATTATTTATATTGTTTATTAATCAAGGATATTCCGCGTACACATAATGGAACAACTCGTTTGTAGTGAAGGTAAAGTTGTGGTTAGAAGGAGCCATCCTGATCCCGTTCTTCTCAGAGACCAGCGTGTTTTGGATCGACTTTTGAAACTTGAGGACCATTTTTTGCCGCGGTGTGATTATTTCAAGATTGTACAGAAGGAAATTAAGCCATTTATGCGAAGGATGGTGGCAACCTGGATGTTTGAGGTACGGTAAAGTTTTGTATAATTTACCTTCGTGTTTTTAACCGACGCCTCTCAACTTACATGGCGCGTGGCTTTTCTTTTCTTTTAACAAGGTTGTCCGAATTCCATGCGGCGTTCGTGAATATTTCATATGTCATGGCTTATAACTTCACGTTCTGCTATCTCTGTGATAATTTTTTATAAACATCAACGGCGATGACGATCATCAACTTGGCGATTGCCCAATATCGATGTTTATTGATTAAGTTTTTGATGATGTGAGAAAGTTGTCGATTGTAACGTGACCGTGTTCTCGATATTTGAATTGACTTGTTATCGTAGTAATAACTTGTAAATGTTTCTTACTCTAGCTGTGCATGATTTAAATTTAATAGTAATCCTACCCAATCTTAAACCATAAACCTAGACATGCGATAAAACTCCTTCCCTTCAAAATGTTTTGATTATTCCAGGTTTGCGAGGAACAGCGATGTGAAGAAGATGTATTCGCTCTATCTATAAATTTTCTGGACAGATTTCTATCGACCATGTCGGTACAAAAAAGTCATCTGCAATTGTTAGGAACTTGCTGTATGTTCGTTGCAAGCAAATTAAAAGAGACTGCTCCTTTAACAGCGGAAAAGCTTGTTATTTATACTGATAGCTCAATTACACTTGAAGAACTTTTGGTAAGTAACGATGGTGTGATGTTCTTGGTTATGCATGATTTACTTCATGACCCCGCGTTTAATTGCCTGATATTGAATTTTTACCTTGCTTTCATACCTCTTGCGAGCTGGATATGGCGCCGTTCAAACTTTCAACAAATTAAATATATTTGAATCAAAAGAATTTCTCCAAGTATTTGATCAATAACGAGTGATTGTGAGGGAAAAAAAGGTTTTGCGTGAGCGATCTGAAGCACTTAAACGAAGAGGGTTCGTTTTAAAAGTGTAAAACACACAAATTCGAAGGAAACCCTGAATCTGTGGTAAATAATAACAGGAGAGACATGTGCTATCAAAATTCCACAGCCATTTGTACCAACACCTGGCGCACCTGGCCCTCACTAGGGATCAAAGTGCCCGATGCTCCTCCGCGTCGTCCTTTAACTTCAACGTGACTCTCCGCTACATGAGACAGGGAGTCGGACGAATGTTGGACCAAGTAGAATCTTTATTCTGTAAGATTGTGCCTTGCTTTTCCTGAACATTGGCGACATAAACAGATATCCTATAACTTATATTATCTTTGCTGTGTATCTTTATGTAGGTTCCATCCTATTTTCAAAATACCTTCTTTTCAATATTGACTGTTTAATACTTAGAGTAGCAATGGATGCAGCAAATTGGACAACCAGGGAAAACTCGTTAAAACTTACAAGCCCATCCCCAAAACCAAGTCCAGAAAGGACCCCTGCCAAAATGAAAAACATATTCATAATGCATAACTCCTGTTTCAATCAAGATGAAATGTTTGGTTCTGGCTAATTAACCTCCCTAAACTGTCTTTTATTTTATTTTATATCTGGCATAATTCAGCCAAAACAAATGTGGTCTTTTTAAAATTGATGGAGACCTTTTGCTGATAGCCGTCCAATAAAGTGTGCATTAAGGAGGAAATTATAGGGAACAGAGAATATCATATAAAAGTACCATTTCCTCAACTACTGACCCTTTTTGAAAACAAAACTGACTCATTCTCAGGAAAGTCTGGGTCATTCTTAAAAGATTGACTCACCTCATGTCCATAAAAACTAGAGGTGTGGTGCTTCTCATATACTTATTTATAAATGGGATTGGTAGAGTGTTTTACAAAGGTGATTTGCTGTTCTTTTTTAATGTACTTACAAAAAGGGACACCCCAACAAGCAGTTTTTAAAAAATTGCCATTTTTAACAAAATTTGTGCCCAGACTGAGTTTCTGCAAGGAGTTCTAAAGGAAGTTTTTGCTAGATAAGTCATCTGTTCAGTTGGCATTGTTTCAAAGTCCTGAGCAAAATATTTTCCTGTTTTTCTCCTTTTGTGAGGCTTTCAGAGCTTCATTCGACCTCAAGTAGCAGTCTACAATTCAGTGCAATTAAAAGTAAATTTGTCTTTCAGTCACCTGTTCTTTAAGCTATTTACCAAGCATAGCATTTTTAAAACTTCTAAAACAAGTTCATTTTACCAAAAGAACAGTGAATCTCAATATTACAAGTAGGAACAGTCAAAACTCACCAAGCTATCAATTAATTTTTCTTCATTTTGGAATTCACAACCCCCAAAAACATTTTTGTTTATGTATTTATTAATCTTCCATGTCCAATTTCTTGATACTTAAAACTAAAATGATATTCTTAGCAATAAATAAAATGCTATGATTCAGCACCTGTGACATTACAAAACTTTTACACCCACACCAAAAGCAGATAACACAGGTTCCAAAAATGTGACTGAAGTTTTTCCTGCCCTTCAGTTACACTCTACTTTGGGCTTTGGGAGCATGAACTCTAAACCTTATGTGAATGAACAGAAATGTCAAATATATGCACGATACGGTTAAGGAATTGCTTTCTGTACTCTTCTAAATTCATTAATTCATGTCCAAAGCAAGTGTTTTGAAGGGCAGCAGTTCAGAGTTCTCCGATATTTAGAATTTTTTAAGAATTTCAGAAATTTTGTTGTGCAAAACTCATTTATAGTATTTGTGGGTTTGGAACAATGCTGGTTGGAGAATGCACCCACAAAAATGGCCAGAAATGTTACGTATTTGTAACATGGTTCATTGCTAGCTGCACAATAAATAAGTTGCTGTATTGTTTGGTATCTAGAATTTAACCTGATTGCATCCTATGTATTTGAGCCTGTCTATAGGTCCTGGGTATTAATTTCTCTTTTATACTATCACTAAGTAAGGTAGCAGAATTCTAGAAGTGAGTGTCTGGGAGGGAGAGACAGGAGATGGCAGCTACAAGACAGCACCCAAAATACTGCATTGCGTTTGCATGCTTCTTGTCTGAAGAATGAGGAACATCTATTGGTTTAGGCTATTTAGATTTAATCCACCATGAAAACCCTGATCGAATTCCTTTATCTTGTGTTCCATTCACCATATTGCTTTTTTAACCACCAAACCGTGACGGTTAATGCGTATACCCAAGTCTTGGCTGTGCTGGTGATTTGTGAGGCATCCGGGCCAAAGTCACACGAAAGTGAACTGTTATGGTTTGGATAAGGTACGGTTAACAACCTCGTATTATAAGCACTCCGCGAGTAAGATGAGGAATAACTGTAATAAGCCCATAGTACCCGGCCGCTCAAATGCTGTCCTATTTAAACCGGTGTCCGGGTTCTTCTAAAGCACTGGATTGTATATCTCAACTCCATGCAGACTGGCGTGCGATGCGCCGCGACCGTAAGAGCTGTGACGTACTTTGGATATGGGGTGTCTTGAAGGTACGACCTCCACCTACACTTGGAAGGGGATACTACCCTTAGGTATGGCTAAATTTCGAGAAACAAACCTTCACTTTTCGGTTCTCTAATTGCAAACCCGCACATCAAATTGCCTCAATGAATACTTAGCCGCCGTTAAGCAAGGGAATTTTGATCGTACCGTTACTTCGACTGACACCACATGTATCGGATGACTTTTGATAAAGTCCCCAATCACAAGTTTTTACTCCAAACCCTAATACTACGGGTAGGCCTAAGGTTTCTGGGTCAGTAAATGTCGAATTCAGGTCAGAAAGACTTAATAGAGTCAGTAAGATAGCCGCCTCGTTTGTAAACATTGTATTTTGAGAAGGGAAGCTCAAGCCTGCGGTAAGAATATGCCAAAGCCTTCAAATGGCACGGTCAGTGTGATTTGTTCCCTGGGTATTTGATCGTACTTAACTCGGTCAACATTACGTAGGCTGAATGCGTAATTTAATAGTTTTGTAGTTTGTCAAACCAGAAATAATTATTTTTCAAGTTTGTTTTCGTCTCTGAATGTTTGGTAAACTCAAAGTCATGCTTTCTGGATATCAAATGTTAATCAAAGAAATTTGAATCAGGGAGATTGCCAACCAATCATTAGAAAGTACACCTACTCTAAAAAAGAAGGAGGGATGACTCAAAGTACCATGGCTTACTTTAGAATGACCGTTAGTAGCTTGATAAATCTAGATAGGGTGGAAACCGACCTTTTTATCTGCCCCCTCTTGCCACCTTATGGGAGATAAGACAAGTTGATCCTTATTTTGCTAGTACTGGAGTCAAAAACCCGCGAGATTTAGGCCGTGAGAAAAATAGAAATCTACCCAAGAATTTTAGCAATAGTTTCTACGCACTAAGACTGCTAGACAAAATACTTGATATATTTAGGGTAAATGTAAGACGAAATATTGAAGGTAATTGTACTATATTATTCAATTTGTCATAAGTCTTCTCCTCCAGCAAGCGTTGAATCGTTGCCAGACCAGATAAGAACAGTCCGCCCGTATTTCTACAGTCTTTCGGTCGTTGATACCGCCCTACAAAGTTCTCTCTCATCGCTGCGCCTCCCCATTGGTCTTGTTTGCTTGCAGCATGATTCTGCTAGCATTTCGTGCTTCAATGTACATCAAGCGTTAGCTAAACATGCTGTTGAGTACTCTGTATCCAGAGTACGTAGCTTCGTGATAGAACGTAGACGGGGCAATCCTGTTTGCAAGTTCTCTAGAGACCAATTATTTGGCGCGTCGTCTCTGCAAGCCATTGTTTATGACTGCAAAATGGTCATGCTTGCCTTTTGGCCTTCATTTTTCATACTTCCAATTCCTCCACGGGATGAATTTTTGAGTTTTTCATTTGCCCAACAAAGCGACTATTTTTTCAATTTTCTCGAAAACCAAATCTTGTTTTTTCCAAAAATCACCCACATACATCATAGATGTCTCCTCGGCTTACGTCATTTGTCTGGGTGAAGAGAGAAAGCAATTGGACTCTGCTTTGGTGATAACGTACATGATTTTATTTGTTTGTACGGTCAACATATGACCTAGGCAGGTGGGCTTGAGTTGGTGTTTTAGCAACACTGCCTTCTAACTTATTTAGAGGGGTTTGTTACTGGAAGCCTTGCGACTGATGTAACATTGAAAACATTATGTTTTGAGTTCTTGTTCTTTATTTCCAAGAAAATTGGCTCTGCGGAAGCAAAGGACCTGAACTTGGTGACACCAGAGAAACCGTTTGGTCCATCTTTTCATTAAATCCTCTTTTCAGATACAAAAGTTTGTAGGTTTCGATATCCTTTGCCGTTCCATATATTCCCTTTGGCTTACTTGTGAGAGTGTGTGAGTGAGAACGTATGTAGAACATTCTCTATAGAAGATTTCTTTAGGGGATATATGTACATATGTTTTACGATAATAGCTAGGGTAGCAACATCGATCTTCTTGCCTCTTGCAGCTCGGTTTTCAAACGAGTCGGTCCCGTTTACACGCTGTTTAATCCTTATTAGCCTATTCTGAATCTATTGTAATAATCTTTAATGAAATGACACTCCTCTTTGATAATTGGGGCCATTTTTCTTTGCAGAACTGGGAAATTCTTACGCTAAACAAACTACGCTGGGATTTGAATGCAGTTACTCCGAATGACTTCATAGAACAGATATTCTGCAGATTAAAATTATCGCAGCAAATAGACTTAACATTAGTGAGAAAGCACGCAAAAACTTACGTGTCTTTATGTTGTATAGGTAAGTAGTTTCGATTATTGTTAGAAGCAGTTTTGTGTTTATTTTTTCATTTTACTCAGAGGCGATTGCCCCTCAAGCCCAAGTGACCTTTCATTGTTTAGAATAATATGCTTTTGTACCCCGCTTTATACAAACGAGAGGCTTTGCCCCAAAAGTGTTTCCCCTAAGAAAAAGGCTATACTTTGATTTTTATTCCGTGTTGTGAGTAGGGTTGATTTATTATTCGTGCGGTTGCAAATGGATTTACAAGTGAGAAAAGGGGCTTACAAGTTGGGGGGGGGCAATATGGCTGTGCTCCCTTCCCAGGTTCACCCCCATTAGAGTTGATTTATTATTCATGCGGTTGCAAATGGATTTACAAGAGAGAAAAGGGGCTTACAAGTTGGCAGGTTTGATGCAACTTCGGAAAATCTGCACGTTTTTTACCTCCACCCAAAATTTATCGAATGTCTCCCAGCTCCAAAAAAATTGCCTGATTTGACATATTTTCCAACAATCTTCCTGCAGCGGACACTTTGGCTAATTTCAAACTGGAACAATTAAACACTTGACAACCTTCCCCCGTCCCTATAAATGTATGCAGTATGCTAGAGATTTCGTCAGGGACTCTAGTCTATTATGTCAGGGACTTCCTCTAAAATGTTTATAAATTCTTGGAAATTGCGTTTTCATCGTGGTTCAGTCACAAGATGCTTCGCGGTGAGTTCTAGTTACCGATTGAATGGTAGGGTGGGACATTTTGCGGGCTGTGAAGGTCAGCGTGTTTGAGTGACAACATGCAGTCAAAATGTGGTCGGAAAATTGGGAACGAACAGGTCCACTGGAATTCTTGAAAGAATTGTTTTTCATTAAACACTCAATTATGTTTTGGTGTGGTAGAAAATTTGTCTCTTATTTCACTCAAACTTCATGCTTCCTTCCGAGGTAAAAGGAGTATTCCCTTTTGAGCCATAAGGTTTATAGAACAAAGCGCTTCTTTCTGTTTTCCGTAAGTGAATAAGCCCCCTATCATTAAGGAGGAATTTCTAGTTTTAGCGGAAAATTCAGCTTCATGAAAACCGTACTTTGGGAGTACGAAAGCGTTTTATCTATTCGCGCTGTAGATTGCCTACGTCAGCGCGAAAAGCCACGCATTGCCATAGGACTTTGAGTGATTTCAGAAATGTAGGGAAAACATTGTAAAAGCGGAACTAGATTAACCGCAAGACGTCTTGTTACCGAGTCCTCTCCCATCTATTTTTCAATGAGATTCTTCTTTACCTCATGCTGATCATATACTAAGGGCTTTTCAATCGAGCTATCCTAGATTAAATCTTGAGTGAAAAGAACTGACTTAAAAGAAGGATATCACCCATTTCAAATATCATCATGATTTGAAATAAAAAAGGGGCGAACATAGAGAATAAGATGATCGGATTCCTGGATTGGCGAGGGGAACCTGGCAGCCCCCTCCCCTCCCTCTCTAATCTCTCTCTAATTAACACCGTACGTGCGATTTTTGAACAACAACCAGCCCGCACCCCTCACGACGATAATCCTCACGACGAGCATTCAAGCAATTCACCCTTGGAAATAACGCACAAGATTTCTACCATGACAAAGTTATTTTTAGGGATTGTTAAATAAAAATTGATTTCAATGGAGAGATTTGCCCCTCGCATTCAATCACCGCGAAGTTTTGTTCGATATTTTCTATCTTCTAGTTCGAACTGCTTATGATCAAATATCTTAATTGAATGCTTTCAGAATTCAATATAAGTAATATGGTATTTACAAGCCAAGAGCTACGAATTACATTTCTGAAAACACAGTTAGAAGCGAAAAGTCACTTTTAGCAAACATCTTCCTTCAAAACATACTGCCAATGTAAAGAAATCAACTTAGTGTTTTTTTTAATATTTGGAAGTAAATCTTCTGTGGAATGCTTAGCATCGATTATATATGACCTCAGCTGAATAATATTTAAAGGCGATACTCAAAATACAAAACGCGCTGATTGAGCAAAACAGCAATGGTCGAAAGTTCATTTACCCGAAACAAAGGTTGGTAGTCACGAGGCTGTTCTCCATAGTGGGCGTTGCTGGGAAAATATTCGCTGATCCCGTTCAATGGTGAAAACTACCTTGAAGGTGTGCGGGGCATTTATTCTCTATACGTCAAGAGAACGTCAAAGGAGTCATCAGTTTTTCAATAGCTTCAAAATTACTCACGCTTTGATATCGGAATTTTGAATTAATCCCGTTAATTATTTGCTGTTGTTTTTCCAAAGTCGGTTCTTGGCTTGAGAATTTTCCGCTTTCGGTCCCATGACCCTACCACCTAGCTTGGTATGCGAAGTTGACGATTCCCAAAATAGATAATCCCATAAAGTGGCAGAATGCCGCCATTTTATTTTGTAAACATGATTATTATGGTATGATGATTATTATGCTTGCTGTTGGTGATGGAGGTCGATAAGATCATGATTGACGTTTTTGATTATGATCACGACGATTTACACGATGCCGATCGATTTCTGGTTGCTATTCGTCAAGGGGCGTTGTCTAATGCAAGGCTGTGTTAGCAGTGTTGTAACGAAGTAGGGTGCCTAAGTTTGATATAGAAGGGCCTCTCGATCAAAAGCAGCCCCCAGGATATTTCAATACCCATGTTGTAAAGACTTAGCTATTTCAATACCAATGAGAGTTCACCTAATTTTCAACAGCCTAAAACGTTCTTTAACTTAAGCATGTAGCTCAAACCGCCCCCCCCCCCCCACACCCCTAGTTCACGATGAATGTTGTCATTTCTGCATCTTGCTATTCTGTTCAGAACATATTATAGGTACAGGCTTCGTTTCCATGTGTGTTAGCCTCCTATTCATTTCAGAATACAGTGTCAACCTTTGACAAAGGCCTTTGCTCATTTCCTGATCTCCACAGGACAGGCGGCAAGCTCCTGTGTAACTATTAGCCAATATAAAAACACTCCATGCACCGTAGCATTATGGCAACGAAATATAACCGAATATACATTTCATGATTGCATTTCATTGTGTCGTGTATTGTTTGTTATTATCCCTGATAAACTGTATTAGGTCTGCAGGATTAACGGATTTCACTTCAAAGGGCCTAATTAGATTTCTAATGGTGGATACACGTTACTGAAATTCCTTCCAACAAAACCGAGGAAATATCTTTGTTATTATTTGTTTAACTTTAATTTAATCGAACTGATGTTCTAGTTTTTATCCCCTAAACGTTTCATGTTTCCAATCACGACTTTCAGAGGTCAGTTGTACACCCCGCGAGATAGCACCGGCTCTATCCTTCAAAACCAAAGTGTTATCCGTGCCTATTATCGAGCAAGGAAAACTTCACCATCCACTTGTCGTAACATCCATCTAGACGTCAAGGGGTATATCAGCATTGAATTGAATTTGATTAAACAAACTATACCGTTGCAACCACTGTCGTGAAGATAAGCGCACGCAAAGGATTGTGGTAATGTCTTTTCAAGCAATCCTCAGTATGGTTAGGAAATTGTGGGTGGATTAGGGAAGAAAAACTCTTTTCCTTTGCCGGGACATCACTAAAACTGTCTCCAGGATGTAAGGTTTTATACATTTGTGAAGTATTCCTTGTTCATATCTTTAGTTACTATCGGGGAAATGGATAACAGGACCATGCTATAAATTGCCTTAAACTATCCTGTACGTAATTTCATCAAATATCTGTTTAGGCCCTTTCTGTAATTCAGGCTTCTCTAACTTCTTCAATGCTCTTACGATTCCATCTCTATGTATAGATATGTGTTAGATGTGAAGGGGGGGGGGGGGTTGATGGTCTTTAGAAATGATAACGAAGGGAATTGTCTTCCTTCGCAAACGTTGTTCTGATTCCCCTTTTTCTTTTGTAGATTTCCGTTTCGCCTTAACCCCACCATCAATGATTGCAGCTGCAGCCATTTGCGTTGCATTTCATGGACTAAACAAATCAATTGGACTTGTTTGCCCAACAAGACAAGAACTTCTTTCTATGATGCATGATATAACTGGAGCAGAAGAGGTTGGCGATTTTTTTCTCTCGTTATTCCACTTCACTGACGATGTTAAACTGTAGTGGTTAAATTCTAGTTAAAAAATGCTTCTTGCTTGTGCAAAGATTTGGTGAGAATGCTACTTTACCCTTTATAACCTGAGTGGCTGGGATTTTGAAAAAACCCTGCGTTAATGTCAATATTGTGCGACATAGGACAAAGACAGGATGGTATCTAGCATACAATGCAGTGAAGAGGCTTAATGTATTTCGGTTTGAGAACGTGGGTTTTGAGGGAAATGGTTGAACATCTAATCGATGGAAAGATAAAAATGAAGTTGCTTTATGATCACTCCCTTTCTTTCGTACACATGGCGTTGATCGCAGATATTTATGTCTGCCTGCTAACCATTTCAAGATTAAGAATTCTGACTTAAATGCAGGGTATAATTGGGTCATGGGGGTGTTTGTTGATAAACAGGGCCTTCTGTTGAGGTGGTCTAATTTAATGTAAATTGTTGTCATTGGAAATGGCTATTTTTTCTTGAGATGTTTTTAGTGGCTTGCCTTTAGCCGTAGAGAGAACACTGTGGTTATCGCTTTGGTTTTTATATTATATTCAGTCTACACAAAGGAGCTCGATCAAACGTTACCACCTACATCGAGTGCATTTAGGTGCTATGATTTGAGATATGCTGCATTACGTACTAAGACCATTGCTGTTGGATAATTTGTTCTCAAAACGGAACAAATGCAGAAAAAATATACAGAAATCTAATTTCATGGAAGTGGAAGAGTCTGAAATAAAACAGCCTCTCCCTCATTTATCTGTTGGCCTACATAATTTGTAACATTTAATGGCCTTCCCCTCCATCTGTCATGGACTGTAAAGTTGTTTTTGGTCGACTGGAAATTGATTGTTGTGACTTCTTGACAGTTGAAGTGCTCCGTAGTCAAACTGAGATAACTTCAATGCGAAAACCAGATGAAAAATCGGAAACGGTAACTGAAAAGAATTTGAAGATCGCTCAATCGTGCGAAAGTGAAAGGGGCCGACGCCGTTGTTCAGTTTGTTTGAAAAATAGGTCCTTCCCATCTTTACTGACCCACCTTTTATCAACTGCCAATGAATGGACCGTGGAAGAAAAACTGGCTGCATTATCCCACGCGAAGTTCAATCTGGCATTTCGTAGCCTGCATTGAATTACAAAGCCAGCAAATCATGCACCAGCTTACCACCATAATCTGCCGTATTACAATGTCTTGCAAATGAACCGTTTCGTGAAAATCACAGCCCTTGTAATGCAGAGAACACGCACATCGTTAGAGGGTCATTTGTGTGTGGTAACATAGAAACAATGTAATGTCAGCTAGGTTTTGCACCTGATAAACAGATGATTTCACAGAAAGCAAGCAGGCCAATGTTTACGAACAATATTGCGACAGCCTTACATCTTTTAAGGAGAGCCAATTTGCTTAGGCCCTGATAGTTTCAATGACTTAATAACGGATCAAGGCGTTATTTTGGTATCTTTGTTGTATAATTTTTTTTTGCCGATTCATAAAGTCAAGAAATGTAAACACAAAAAATAAAGTGCTGCATAGTTCGAATCGTTTTATGTTAGTCTGATTGGCTTTACAGCATGGAAACTATTAGGTGAACATAAGCAACATCGCAAAGATGAGTTTTGGACAGTTTTTGTAAGCAAAGGCAGTTAAACTTGTAGCTTCTTCACTTAATTTTCATGAACAGTTGACACCTTCATCCGTTATGAGGTTTAGGCCCGATGCTCGTCAAGGTTTTCATCGAATATTTCTTTAATCCCTCTTTCTTCAATGGTATTAATAATGTTTCAACAACGTTGCTTTTTCTGTACGTTTAACAGAAACGAAGCTTTGTTGATGGATGGAAAAGCTCACACATTAGGCCCATCCTTTAGGCACATAGAAAAGACTAAACCCCTTTACGACAGACTGCCTCGACGGTACCTTATTTCTAAATCCAAGTATCCTTGTAAATAAGGAGGGAATGCAGCTACAAAGCGGTCTCTGAGCTACGGTTTAACAAGCGTTACGGTTTTGAATGGTGGACAATGTTGGCCCTGTTTCTTCAAATTAAACCCAAGATCAAATCAGGATTTGGTTTCATAGTAACGGGAATTTCTAAGTTTGGAAAGCAATGTCGGAAAGATTGCTCTACATAATGGCATGTTTGAATCATCCCTGGCAACGAGGATTCCTGTTGCAGAAGAACGTGAAGGATATTGCTTGCATTCAGTGATCAGTTATGTTAGAGTGATAGTTGTCATGCATCATCGTCATAATCATAATCATCTCCATCATAATTACCTATCAGTCGATCACCAGCAATTGTCGTCGTAATCACTTCTATCATAATCATCATCACCAATCATCCATTATCATATATACAGATTCTTAACCCACAGTGTCAAATTCAACATATCTCACGGTTCTAAAATAGTCTTGCAAGTTCCTTATATCAACAGCCATGCATGCAATCGTGTTGATGATCATATCCAGATCACTTCGGTCAGCCGTAGATAGATTATGCCTTGGCAGAAGATTGATGTGCCAAAAACGTGATCCAGCTTTGCCAGAAATTGATCTTATTCAAGGTTATCTGATTTCCCTCAATCGATGTGGCTAAAATCAAAATTGAATTACCCGTGACATTACGAGCTGCTGTAAAGCCCAAAAGAGGTACATTTCACACAAGTTTTTCATACCAACATGTCTATGTTAGAAATCTGCACTATGGCAACAGTGATCCTGGTTAGTCTTGTTTTGAAAATAAACGGAACAGAATTACTACCTAATGCTTTTTAGCCACGCTTTCGTTAGTTTGGTCACCTTTGGTTTAAAGGATCGTATATTCGTGACACTGATGAAACTGGGTGTCGTTAGCTTTTGTGTTATGGAACTTTGAGCATCCTGCGGTGGGAAGTTGTTACCAGTTATGTTTGAAGTTGTCTGTTATGTGGCCTCTATCACTTTCGGATTTAATCAACCTTCATATCAGCCCAAACTCACCTTAGCTGAAGATGAAAATACAACATTGCATCCAGTAAAACGGTCACTTTTGTGACCAGGGTGCTATCTGTTGTAGGGAGGTGTCCGCCCTGGAGGGATTTATTCGTTAAAAGATTTTTCTGTTTTCCAGAGGTTGCTTAGCCCAATGCCTTGATCGTAGGAAAAAACTTTGGGACCTAACACTCAACTGTTGTTTGAAGGTGTTTTTATCGACATATTACTGTTGTATGGGGATATCACCGTATTAATGACCAGTGTCTGCTGGTGACTTAAGAACCCTTCACAGGAACAACGACTCGCCCCCTATTCTACTTTTCAATACTTTGGAATGCAGCAAATGCAATGTAAATCTCAGGCAATAAAGAAAAGTAGCCATGAAAGAAAAGATTTGATCTAATATTGTTTCAGATTTGTTTCACTCGCGAAACCTTTGTACAGTATTAGGCCTTTAGCTGACATATTTTAGCTCTTTGGCGAAATTTAAAATGCTTCTCTGACTGAATCATTTTTGCAAAGTGCATCTTTTTCCGTTGCTAGGCACCTTCCCCGCGCTAAAATGTTATGTTGTCTCATTCGGGTCAAGATATGAAATCTTTCACGAATATGGCACTTGAAACCACAAATCCTTGGCCAGGTTTGAGTGCACGAAATCAAGATTATGTCAACTAAAAGAATGGCCTGCATTCCAACCCATAAACCTGTGTACTTTTAGCAGATTCAACTCTGACCGCTGCAAGTTAAAAAGATTATAATAACGACCCAGATATTTCTCGACCTCTCACCTAGATGCTTCTTTCCTACTAATTACATTATGAGTTTCTAATTTTTTTCTGTTTTTATCCAGCCCACAATGTGCTGCAAATATATCGCTGTCTGCCATTTTACAGTCAACCGGATTACATAATTTTTGCTTTGTTGTTTTGAGATTTTACTTTAAAAGCAGTCTGCATTCAGAGCAGACTTTTCTGCTCTTAATTTGGCGATGTTGTTGTTTTGTTTCCAAGCAATTTTGCCTGAACATTTTCGCCCGGTAGTATTATTTTGGTAAAGAAGTCTTAGCAAGTTTCATAGATAACGAGAAATTTTAGCATCTTAGGCCTGAAACCTCCCGTTAGAATCATATTCAATTGCCAAGCTAAGGTTTTTCTGCTTTACAAGAGTGCTGATTTTAATTCCGTACATTAAACGTTCTCGTTTCTTCAATTGCAGGAATATCTTTCCCAGTGCCAAGTTTTGATGGAAGATGTACTGAACTTGAACAAAAATAACAACAACAACGAAGAAGTGAATCAAGGAGACCAACCAATAACACCATCAGACATTCGAGATGTGCATTTCTAACAAGATTTGCCATAGTTGTTCCCAGACCTCTCCTTGATCTGGCGTTACGAATTAGCAATCGGGTTCTTGCGTTTAGGAAGATTCAAGGCCAGTTTGAGAACCGCTTTGAATCGGTGTGTCAGACAGAAACCTTTTTAACGCAGACCTTTGATTTCCCTGTGTTTACAACGAGAAAGCATTGCTAGCCAGGATCAAGGAGGGGTGGGGAATCCGCAATGCGGGTAGCTGGATGAATCGAAGCACCCATTACCATCGTTTTAGGCTAGTTCCTATTAGAACTCCCTGAGAGGCAACAAGGAGGCCTGTCTTTGTCCTAGATGTTAGTGTTCAAAAGCAATTTGTAAAAATATGATTTGTTTAGAGTAGCTTTGTAGACAATTGAAAATGAAAGCATTGGTTGAGCTGGCTCCGCCATGTTGCCAGGATATCTAAGACAGAAACTGGGTGGGCCAGTTTCAGTTGCCTCTCTTTTGAGCAGCCTCTTTTGCGAACTGCATCGTTTCATTCGTCAAAGTTTATACATACCCCTCAATACTTTAAACAACTCCGAATCCCCTTTCATAGCATTTTACAATTTACAGAAATCACCCAGTCTGTTTAAAGCTAAGTTAGGGCTATTTATAATATTTATTATACCTATCAATATTTCACAAACTAAAATTTACGCGTTATGTCTCCTTTGGATCGAAATCCTTTTTCTCCTCCATCTTTTAATTTTAACAAAGAACGTAGCAGTTAGTTACTTTGAATGCGATCACACACAACTAGTTTCGAACGCCAATGAAGATGTCTTAAACTTGCGATAAGCGCTGTATCTGCCGTTATGTCACGCTTGATAGTCATGTCCGCATTCCGTTGCGTCGCTGTGTGCGCTGCAATTCCGTCGTACAAGTTGCAGTTGCTCGTAATGCGATGTTACCGTGACTGTGGAGTGGGACTATAGCGAGCTTTGTAACTGCTGTTTTCGTCCAACAGCTGCCAACATCATTTGAGCATGGGTTAAAGTTAATTGTGGGCAAAGCGATCAATCAAGCCATATCATTTCAGTAAACGAGGTCGAAATTGAAACCGAGGTCAACATTACAAGCAATTCCCAGCTCTTGTTTTGTTTTTCAGCCCTCTCTTTAATTCCCTCACTTCTTCAATTGAATTTTTAGCGTATTTTCACATCATAGTCACACCATAGTTAAGTATTCTTAAGCTTTCCTTTTCCAACGGGCCTAACGATTTTAATTGATATGGAAAACTTACGATTACAAATATTGAAACTATTATCGGCCATTCGTATTCGCCATGTAGCATAAGTCTGCATCGAATTTCACAAATACTTATTAGCCTGGCTGTCGTTGATTTACCTATGATCTTTCAAAAGGCCAATCAAAGGCACGTTTGCGTTGCATCTCTTTAGGGATTCCGAGCGACTTAAAATGTGTTTGCATTTCTTTAGCTCCCGTGAAAATTGTTTAACGGCAACCAACAAAATTGTTTAAACCCAAACCATTTGTACTGGACATTAAATTGAGTGATCCTCCACTGAGCCCTTAGCAAATATAGGCGCTGCAATCTGGATAAACAGAATTTTTGTAATTGAAGAGAATTTTCTTTTTGGGGCTGTTATTCTTTATTACGTGGGTGTTCTAAGCTTCGCCTATCGTAGAGTTAAAGTCTGGCAGGACCGGTTTCTTTAAAAGACTGGTTCCTTTTAGTTTTGTTCTTCTGTTCATTATGATATCCTAATGCTTACGTGGAGACATAAACAAACCCAAGGCCTGCACTATAGATTTATTCCAGTTTCATTCCTCCTCGCCCCTTAGATCCCCACCGGCCTTTTTACTTGTGTAAGACAAAAACGCCTGTATGACAGGGTTTGTATATAAGACATTTTGAAGACTGGGGTTTAAAGCACCCTTTTCTCGATAAACTTCGGCATGGGCTCTCGAAATGTGATGAATGATTGATCGTTTAGGCCTGACATAAAGACCTGTCGCGACTTTTTTACTTTTAACTGAAATTTAGTCTTGAGAGAACTGGAGATTAGATGTGTTAATTTTAAGTTTGAACTTCGTGTAAGATGTACATATGTTTTTATAGAGTCATTTTTAACAGACATTTTTCCAATCATGTGAACCAGTTTTAATGATGAGCCGTTTTAAATATATGTTTTAGTTTTAGTTCACATATTTCTCCGGCTACTTTTTTTCACCCTAATTTTGTATGTAATCAGGGCCATTTCAGGGTTTGAATATCAAACATAAGTAATACAGAGAAAATTGTTTTTTTATCCTCAGCTCTTCTTCTTCTAAAATGAGAGGACATGTGTGAACTGTAATTTCTCAATTATGAGAACGAGAACTAGAACGAGAACTGATGTTTGAGCGTCTTTTTAATATGAGCATAGAAAATGGCATGCCATTTGAATCTATAGTTATCATTTAAGATTTGCCTATAATGGTGAGTGAAAGTAGTTATATTATAAAGAGTAAAAATGGGTTATATGTATCAATGATACATAAGATAAGGCTTTAGTTTTCAAGAACGAAGAATTCAATTTTACAAGTTAATCTAAACTTCTAAAGTTTTATTACCAGTGTTGTTGCGAAGAAGTGGAATGAGGAACTGCGGTGGAGCAAAGAGAGACTAGCGCTAGGAGAGATTCACACGTTATCGTCTTCACCATCATTATCATTATCATCATCAAAATCTATTTATAGCAGGCCATGACCATTTCATCAAATACAAGTAACCTGAAGTTTACTGTCTTTGAGAGCATCTAAATTGTAAACGCTAGATACAAAGAAAAAATATGAAACCGAGAACATATGAAATGATCCTCTCAGAGTGATCCTCTTAAGGTGAAAAAATCGTTGGTTTTACCCCTAGAACCACAAAGAATTGAGCGCACTCCTCATTTAGGTTTACTTAAAAGACATTCTTAAGCTGCAAGGAATCGAATGTCTCTTAATTTCTAGCCAAATCTGTTTCTTTATTATTGCGTAATATTAATTATATTTTATGTTCCTTTTTATGGCAGCGTTGGATGATTTAAGCGTTTGATAATTCAAGCAAATTTTATTTCTCTCCAATGTTCAAGCTATTGGATGTGGTCAACTGCAATGGTTTGGGAGTGATTATCCCCCACTTTTATAGGAATTTATCTTATTGTTCGTAAAAATTATTTGTTATATTTACCTATAAAAACTGGCACTTTAGAAGAGGGCGCTTCCTCAATATAATATGGGTGTGTCCCAATGTATTCTCTAAGGATTACGCCCATTATTGTCCAATCCAGCCTCTTGCAGCCGACAGCACCACCGGGTGTGGCTTGTGAATTCGTTTGTTTGTTGGTGGATAACATTGAGATCTTCTCTGTAAATTGCTTATTTTCTGAATGTAAACAAAATGCTGATGTAATCGAACAACACATACAGTACGCTTACTGAATGAAATCATGAACTTGGCGGTCATAATTAACACGAAAGTTAATGAATGCTTCTATCGAAGTTGTCTTTATCGATATGAGTATTGTTATCACTAAAATTTGGGACAAACCTTCTAGTTAACGGAGTACAAAAGAGCAGGCCAACTTAAAAGCCCTCGTTCCTTTTTGAATCATTGAGGGCGGCTTGTAATGGATACACCACTTTGAATGCTTACTTTGGTTTGTCGTCTCGGTTTTCAAGAACAAGAAAAACTAATTTTGTATCTTATGTCTTTCTTGCAACATCACCATTTCTCATTTTAATGGACTTTGAACTTTACCGTTCATCTCTTTCATCGATAAAGCCTTGAATTTCAAATGATATTTCATTACAATTTGAATTCTCTGTTTTTGAGTACTTACCCCGAATCTACTTTTGATTAGGTGAAGTAAAAATGAAATCAACCTTTATTTATCTGTTCATACTTCGATATGTTTTTTGGCCTTGCCGACAGATTTAATGCAAGACAATCTACTGCAATAAAACTTGTCTTTACTTTTTCCCTGCTTCAGGGTAATAGAGGGTCTCCTAGGGGTTTTCGGGAACAAGGGAACATGGCAACAAATGGTACAGAAACAAGGGAACAACAATTACTAGTTTGGGGGCAAAAGAGAATATTTTTTTAATTTTTCAACTTTAAAACATGCATAATTCTACTAGGGCGTCACCCCGAGAGCCCAACTTTCAAGCAGCTGTGTACACCACTGGAAAAAGATCAAAAATTTAACCTCTGAAGTAGGTCGATGTCTTGTTAGTGTGCAAAAATAGTGAATATTAAGCATGTTTTAAAGTCCTCGCATATTTAGCCGGTGCACCAGACCCAAAACCTAACGAAAGTTCTCGAAAGGGGTCTGGGCCAGAGGCTACCTGAAAAGACCGTAATGATGATCCAGCGAAGGGTGTTCTTTGGGTGCCTCATTGCTTTGGTGACAATATACTTCTCAAAACAAATCTCCCAAAGGAAAGCATTTTTAATAATGGCTATGTATCTATTGAATAAAAATTAAAAGTGTCAATTCCCATGTGAAATTTTACAGACTTTTATTCTCGGTTGTTTGAGCTTCTATTTTACCCTTGGGAACACCATTGCTATGATAAATACCATAATACGGACTGTGTACCATCTTTATCAAACTCTAATTTCGAGTTGCCTCCGGCTATTGGAAGAATAAATTCGAAGAACAGTTATGTCTCTAATTGGTAGGTAAGAATTCCTCTTTTCTTTTCTTTATAACTAGTTTTTACTTGGGAACAGAAGATTTATAACTTGACCTTGCAGTATTTTGTCGACAGCACGTGAAACCATAGGCCTCCCATCGAGTTGATAATCCAGGGAGTAGGGACGTCGTAAGCATTTAAAAGTTGGAGCGAACTGGTAGGAAGTGGCACCATGTCACTGAAATGGGGGTATTTTTTATAGGTCGCTGCTTGAAAGGAGGTTTTTCAGGAGTTAGGGGCACGTGCCCCTAGTGCACTCCTGTATCTACGGGGTAGCGTTAATAGTGATAAGAGTTATGCATAACCGAACGAGAAAGGAAAAAGGGAAACGTGGCTCTTTGAGTGTTAGTTATACAGCACCCATTTTGTACTAAATTCACTCCACAAAACTGAAGTAAACGAGTCTGTTAAAATGCACAGTTGCCTTTCTACATCTTTTCTTAGAGAACTACAATCATGGAAACATTTTTAGAGATCTCTAAAAAAACCTACTACTTTCTAGTTTTTAACCACAACTCTATCCTAACCTAATCATTCGGTTATCCAGATCAACTTTGAGCTGAAACATAATTGATTTAAAAACTGTTCGGTGGTTTCCCTTAATTTTATTTCCCAGCCAAATTTGCTCTGCTAGTTATACAAGGTGCACCACTCAAAGATTATTTTGTGGAAAGAAAAAAACTCAAAACCGTGCCTTGAGGCATGCCATGGCATCTCTCCTTAACAATGATTTGTAACCAAAGATAATTCAAATGTTAGATTAAATATCAGGTTTGTCATTTTTGTAATAGATACAATGTTCCAAAAATACTAAATTTACTTTAAACGAATGCACTAAATCAATGCTGCTTGCTACATGATAGAGGATACATTAGAAAAATGCAAATACCTATTTGTGCCAGAAATCTAAAGCTTAAAGTTTCTTTATATAAAATATTCAACAAACAAGGAAATGACTGCACAATATATAGATAGGTTTTCTCGCTATTTTATATCCAAACAACTTTATCAAATTAAAGTCTTAAAGACTAAGGAAAACTTTCATGGAACTTGTCTCCCTCTCCAAGTATTTTCAAACATTGTTCATAAATATGTTTCTAAATAGGTCTTAGGTTATATGTCAGCGACTAACGTGCACTTTAGGATGCCTTAAAGCATTTTTACGTATCAGACTCTGAATCCTTTCCACAATCCTGTTTGATAGGCAGAAATTAATCAGTATCCTTTTCATAGTCTCATTATCCTTTTGGAAAATCTGCGTGGAAAATATTCAACCTTTGCTCTGATTCGTCACGTGAGCTTCTCTAGGAAGATTTGGATTCCACTGTTTAAATCTATGATTTATCTCCCTAAACCAGAGCTCTAATACTGGTTTTAAATGAGGTCTGGGTATCTGTCAAACCAATTTCTAAGTTACAATAAGCATTGTTACAGGTTGCTAAAAAACGATTTTTCATCGCAGAAGAATGCTGGAGCTTTTTCTAAGAAAAATTAGAGAATAGTTTTGGGTACGCGTTTCTCTCTAGAAAAATACGTTGATCTAGTAAAATAATTGGTCTGGTTAAGAATGAAGAGTATCTTCGCGAAATGGCCACTTATTTAGAAATCAACCCCGACTTAGCCAGCGTGCTGACTCGACTTATCTATGAAAATCCACTATTTTAAATAAGAGAAGTTTTGAAGTCTGCACGCAGGCTAAATTTGCTTCAAGAAAGCGTATTCTATCGTTAAATCATAAACAAAAAGGGTTTATTTATTATGTGGTTATAATAAAGATTATGACAATCAGAAAATTTTGTCCTGTCTTCACAAAGACAATAACGATTTCATCTCAAGCTCAAGACCCAACAAACTTGAATTATTCCATATTTTGCCACACCCATTTCAGGAAAAATATGGAAAATAAGGCTAGAAGCTTTCAGTTTGGCGAGCCGCTTCTCATAAAAAATGCTCTTAAAATGTTCATTAGTTAGGCCCTGTTTCATAACCGTTTGGTCAAACAAATCCACTTATATGCAAAGGGAATTATAGACTTTTAGGAATGAGCTCTCTGATGAAGAAAGTATTCGACAAAATGAAAAACTCGCTCCAATATAAAAAAATCCTTGTGTGGATGTTGATATTCCCTTTGTCAAAGTCCATCCAAAGAGAACTTTTCCGAGATACATTTGCCAACGGGACCTTTGCTCTCGAAAAGCATTGGAAGGCCTAATTTAGCCTTTTTTCTTTAGGTTGCCATTTTCAAACTAAAGAAAATAATTTGAAAAATAGAAATAGTCAGCAAATGATCACAATATTCACAAGGCTATAGTAAACAATAATCAATAATTAAATAGTTAAATTAAAATGATAATCAAATCAAGCAAAAAGGTTATTGGGAAAAATCGAAGAATCAAATTTGGATGTAATTAAAGCAATGAAGGGAAAAAACATGTTATCACAAAAAGTGTAAAAAATATGAGTAAGAGGAATCATGATTATATGAACAAAGAGAGATTGAGAAATTATGGGCACGAAAGACTGGTTTCATAGAGCTGTAAAATGCAATCAATTAATATCTGACTAACAATCTTATGAAAATCAAAATCATTGATGGTCGATAGAACAGAATTTAAAGCTTTTATGAAATGCTGAAAATATCTAAAAAATCAAACTCGTGATTGTTTATCATTTGTCAATTGTCAAATAAAATCAATTGTCACCATGATTATTTATCAGGAACAACTGTTCGGGAGAAAAATGCCTCTGGGTTATTTTTCAGATAATTTTTAATCCAAGCTGTACAGGAAATCAAAATTTATTGAATACAACGGAGAAAATGATTTTTTGAAAACGACCGAGATTCAGGGAAGCCTCGACTCCTTAAAAATTTTAGCAGCATGAGGAAAATTTGTTTTACATTGTTAAAAGTTAATATTGTTGCACTCATTTACCAGGAATGTTCGATATTTGTCTGTATCTATAACATCAACTTATCTATGTATTTTAAATTTAGCTTATAAGTCACCTTCTTGACGGAAGGCATTGGGTACACGAGAATGAACCTTTAACTGCTTCTCCATAAATTCACCTAATTTCGTGACAAGAAAGTTGCTCATCTTTATATTCTCAATTTGTTTATCAGAGGTGCACATTTATATCAAATTGCATAATCTCAAAGCTAGGAAATTTAATTGATAGAAAATACACCTAAAGCAGTAATCGCTTTAACGTGAATATTGAATTAAAGAGGGATTTTTTCTCTTAGAAAATAATATGGAAATTTGAAAAATAACCGACAACTTTGAAAAATGCTTTTAGAATTAATATAAAAAAGCTTGCAAGTTACACCTGGAAAAGAACTTGCCCTGAACGGGGCCGCAGAGAGCCATGCCAGACCCAGGGGCAGGATAAATGCTTAGGCCCCTTCCTACCCAAAGCAATGAACCTAAAAGCGTTTAATATTTTTCTTCGATTTTTATTTATATTCGTAAAGCATTTTTAACCTTTCTCAAAGCAGATACGATTTGTTTCTCTTAAAATTGTCATTTTATTAAGAGTCATATTTTAAAAGAGACATTCTCATTACAAGTCGGTTTCTTTTTGCTTCTAGGCAACTTGGCCCTGCCCTGAAACAAATATTTAGCACAAGTATTCTTTGTTCAGAAGATAGCTCTCTGGAATTCAGAAATGTGTTGTCGTGAGTCTATGAATCTATTGATTTAGAAATCTTGACTTTTGAAATCACAAAATCAGTTAAGTATGGGAGATGCGATGAGACCAAAAAAAGTTTATAAGTTGATCGGCTGGCTGTTCATCAAACTTTTACAAAAGCGACCAAATGACTGTGATTGGATAGGAAACGTAGGAAACGAGAGAGAGAGAGAGAGTGAGAGATATACTATTTTATATATTATGTTTTGCGTTTTTATATATTATGTATTTATTCGTTTTGCGAATACCTCCCTTAATCAAACATGTCCCGGCAGCAGGTTTCTTTTTTGAGTTTCGGGTTTGTATCAATTTCTCTATTGATATTTCACAGTTATCTAGCTAGTGTGACTATCACACCGTTTAAAAAGGTTTAAGATAAAACTTTGCCATGATTTATGTCGCTCAGTGGCTTGGATATAATAATTGGGCCACTATGAAACAATCCGTTATTATTTCGTTGTAGTTAGTACCATTTCTATATACATCCAACATCGTTAAAGGCCTCCAAGTAACTGTAGCCTCTAAACACAGGACAAGAGACACGTTCGTCTGCTGCATAATTTAATGCAGTGAAGGAAAACAAAAATTCTGCAAGCTTGAAGGAATTGTGAAGAAAAGGACAACAGGCTCTGCAGTCGATTAATATGTGTATTTACTGAATGAAACAGAAATAACGATAATGTCACATGATTCTTGTAGAGAGGCTAGTCTATAAACTAGGAACAAAGTGGCTCGGATACCATGATTTCTCGATGATGGGTTCGTTTGAATGTTCGTTAGTGGGCTGGTGGAGGCTAGGGGGGGGGGGG